>JASSUY010036467.1:0-13481 GCA_032466535.1 Forpus xanthops
TCTCCCCTCTGGCAGGTTAAAGCCATTCCCCTTGTCCTGTCCCTACAGGCCCTTGTCCAAAGCCCCTCTCCAGGTTTTCAGTAGCCCGTTTAGGCACTGGAGCTGCTCTAAGGTCTCCCCTTCAGGAGCCTTCTGTTCTCCAGGCTGACCCAGCCCAGCTCTCAGCTTGGCTCCAGAGCAGAGCTACTCCAGCCCTCACAGCAGCTCCGTGATCTGATTTCTATCTTATCACTGTGTGAGATCTTTGGGGGTTGGATCCTGGTCCTCCTGGCAGCCTGTGCGTACCATAGGAGGTGCCACCGCTCAGCTGGCTCATTCTTAACTTCCATGGCATCCAGCTGCCACACACTGTTGCTGTCACCTCACTGGAAAGGACCACTTGTCATTGTTAGTTTAAGGGAGTTACTGCTGCTGCTCTGGACAAACGCACTTATTGTGTAACTGATCTGAGCGCTGCCAGGGAGCATCGGCTTTCTGTGAGGATATGGAAGGGGCTGTTTATCCTTTGATATTGTAGAGACCTCCCCTTTTGGAAGGGGTGGAGTGTCCAAACAAGACCTGGAGGTAACCAGAGGGTGTGAAGAGAAACATGCTCTGGCTCAAGTGCCCCCAAATAGATGAATGAGAGGAATGGATGGTACCTCACCTTAGGGCTCTGTGAAAACAACCCTGCCATGCTTCGCCTCTGCATAGGCTGCTCCTTACCTACTTTTTTCCTTATATGAACTTTCTGGAAGTGAAAGTGGTCCCAGAAGCTCGTGAGTAGAGCAAATCAGTCAGGAAGTAACTTGTAAACTGCATCCCATAAACTGTCAATCCAGTAAATGACCTTTTGTATGTCTGTGCTCAGATGAAGTTGTAGAGCACTGTGGAGTTTTGAACTGTCTGAAGAAGCATTCACTGTGAAGGGTTCAGACTAAATCAGGAGAAATGCCTTTAACTTGTATGTATGGAGCTGTAGGCTGTGAGTTACTTGGAGGTGAACTCCTTCCATGTAGGAGAGGAAATTCTCCTTTGAGAGGCTGGTGTATCAACACATCTTACCATAGAATAAACAAACCTTTACCCAGGAGTTGATGCCTGTTCACTTGAACAATTCCTCTGTTTTCTCTCCAGAAATGGGCCAGAGTTTGAAGCTCGAATTCGCCAGAATGAGATAAGCAACCCCAAGTTCAATTTCCTGAACCCAAACGATCCCTACCATGCCTACTACCGGCACAAAGTCAGTGAGTTCAAAGAGGGCAAAGCCCAGGAGCCCTCAGCTGCTATTCCCAAGGTGATGCAGCAGCAGCAGCAGACTGCCCAGCAACAGCTGCCACAGAAGGTAAGTGTCCCTTTCACTTGGGCACAGAACTTGACTTCTCCCTGGTGGCCCACAGCCTGATATGAAGCAGGAGATCTGGAACACAGGGAGCTGGTTACACATCTGCAAGAAAGCCAGCAGTGATCCCTTGGAGTTCAGTATCTGGGACTTGGCTTGCTGCAGATGGGCATCCCCCAGTTGCTGGGAACTCAAAGTCGGGTGGGAAAGAACCGATTTATTGTTCTACATGGTCCTTTTTAATGACAAATGTGGGTTGAATGACATGGTACCTACACCAGTGATCACTCAGATTGGATGGATTTAGGACTCCTGCCATAGGTAAGCCTTTAGAGTCTTGGACTTCAGTTTGGGCTTGTCTTTAAAAACTTTTCCTGCCAGAAAGATCTACTTCCTCTTAAAATGTGGAATGCAAACTGTTGCTAGTCTTGCCTAGCTGTGCTTTTTCCATACTGGCAGCAACAAGGGCACTGGCTGAATATCTTCCACATGCTTTGCACACCCAGCAGTCATGCTGTGTGGCATTGCCCATCCTGCAGGATTACAGCAACATCCTGACAGCTTCCAGCTTTGTTAGCTGGTGAAGCAATGCTTGTTTTAACAGTAGGCCTAAACCCAGATGTCCAGATCCACCCTCTGGTACCAGCTTTCCTCCTTGCAGCTGCCAGCATCTCTGGTGTTGTTTTTCCGCAGCAGCTAAAAGCAAAAGGAGTTCTCCAGGTGTTTGGTGATGGTTTGCCGAGGGCTGTGCCTGAGCTGTGTCTTTCTGCTCTGCAGGTGCAGGCCCAGGTGATCCAGGAGACAGTGGTTCCCAAAGAGCCTCCTCCAGAGTTCGAGTTCATTGCAGATCCTCCCTCCATTTCTGCCTTCGACCTGGATGTGGTGAAGCTGACAGCACAGTTCGTGGCGCGCAATGGGCGGCAGTTCCTCACACAGTTGATGCAGAAGGAGCAGAGGAACTACCAGTTTGATTTCCTTCGCCCCCAGCACAGCCTCTTCAACTACTTCACAAAGCTGGTGGAGCAGTACACCAAGGTACCCTGGCAGCTCACCCACCAGGTTCAAGCCTCAGCAGCAGTGCTGGGTTCTGGAGGCTTCTGAAGCACTGCAAAGCAGCCAGACTGGAAACATCTGTATGTCCATGAGGGTGCTGAGGCGCTGGCACAGGGTGCGCAGAGAAGCTGTGTCTGCCCCATCCCTGGCAGTGTTCAAGGCCAGGTTGGACACAGGGTCTTGGAGCAAGCTGCTCTAGTGGAAGGTGTCCCTGCCTGTGGCAGGGGTTGGAACAGGAGGAGCTTTAAGGTCCCTTCCAGCTCAAACCAGGCTGGGATTCTATGGGTCTGTCCTTTAAATCCCACTCTAAGTATTAGAGTGGATACCTCGTATTGTTGGCAGTGTGTGGTGCTGAACACAGTGGGCTGTCAAATGTGCCAGGCACTACTGTAATATAAAAACCATGTTTTTTTAAATACAGAGCGTATTTGCAAAACCAGGAGGGAGTATTTTTATATGCAGGCAGGAGGGATAAGTAATAAGAGGGTTGCAATAGAATAACTGGAACGTAGCACCAGGGATCTGCTGGTGTTTTTATCACTGAGGAAAGAGTGATAATTGCTTTTAAGGAGACTGGCAAAAAGAATTGTCACCAACTGTCCTGTGTCATGTGTTTCAGATCCTGATCCCACCCAAAGGTTTGCTCCTCAAACTCAAGAAGGAGGCTGAAAATCCCAAGGAAGTCCTTGATCAGGTAATGACTGAGAAATGTATAGAAGTGTTTCACTGATGTTTTGAATGTTTCACTTTTGTGTGTTTCCTCTGTAGCCACTTGAACGCAGGGTGCTGCAGTTGCCTTTATTGGCTACTTGTGGTGCCAGGGGTGACAGCGGAGGCGTAGGAGCTGCGTGAAACTTTTTAGAGCAAAATGTTGCATTCTCAGACAGCTTCACTGTGACACCTCAGTCACTTGAAGTCCTTCCAGGCTGTTCTTTATTTCTTTGACTTCTGTCTGCACCATACTGAGGCTTTTCCTTTGGAAAGGTGGAATTACAAGGTTGTAACTGTTCTTTGTCATGCCAGGCCTCTGGAATACCACCTGTGTAACTGCCCTGAAAGCACTGATAGTGTGAGCCTTTAGGTGCTGTAGAGGTGGCTGTGTTGTGTCTCGTCTGACATTTGGTGTGTGCTTTGCTTGTGCAGGTGTATTACAGAGTAGAATGGGCAAAGTTCCAGGAGCGAGAGAGAAAGAAGGAAGAGGAGGAGAAAGAAAAGGAGCGTGTGGCTTATGCCCAGATCGACTGGCATGACTTTGTGGTGGTGGAAACAGTTGACTTTCAGCCCAGTGAGCAAGGTACTGAAGCACTGTAACCTCTATGAAGCTCTGCTCCCTTTGAGCAGGGGCTGTGTCCTGAAGTTCTGGTTTTCGGCAGACTTTGGGGTTTACAGATGTGGGGAAAGCCTTCTAGTGACACCACGGTTGTAATTGTCTCTGCACTCAGTAATGGTCCCCTTGAACTATGTCCAGGACTGCACTAGTGTCCACTTCACCACTTCCACCAGGACAGCAGAAATTGTACTTTCTGGCAGTACTTTCACCTGTCAGGGAATCCCAGCCTGGTTTGAACGGGCGTTAAAGCTCCTCCCGTTCCACCCCCTGCCACGGGCAGAGACACCTCCCACTAGAGCAGCTTGCTCCAAGACCCTGTGTCCAACCTGGCCTTGAACACTGCCAGGGATGGGGCAGCCACAGCTTCTCTGGGCACCCTGTGCCAGCACCTCAACACCCTCACAGGGAAGAGCTTCTGCCCAAGAGCTCATCTCATTCTCCCTTCTGGCAGGTTAAAGCCATTTGATCCTCCCTCAGGGCAGGATCTCCTGTCATGTGTGGATAACAGCAGAGTGATCAGTGGGAGTGGATCTCAAATGCAGGGAGGAGTCTAAAAGCTGAATAAATTTGACTTGTGGGCTTCTTTCATTTGCTGTCCCTACAGGCCCTTGTCCAGAGCCCTTCTTCAGCTTTCTTGTAGCCCCTTTAGGTACTGCAGCTGCTCTAAGGTCTCCCCAGAGCCTTCTCTTCCTAAGTTCTTCTTTAGTTCTATCTATAAGTACATTCATCTTTGCATGTCATGCTGATGTTGGTCTGGATAGGCTCCATCCTTTCCCTTTTACATACCTTGGCTCCAAGGAGATACTTGATGCCACTGCTGCGTAAAGAAACTGCTTTTCATTCAGGAGCTTCATACTTGTCTGTGCATGGAGCAGTGATATGGGATAGACAAACGGGATCTCTGTTTTCTGCATTGTAGGGAATTTCCCTCCTCCCACCACTCCAGAAGAGCTGGGAGCTCGGATCCTGATCCAGGAGCGTTATGAGAAGTTTGGGGAAAGTGAGGAGGTGGAGATGGAGGTGGAGTCAGATGAGGAAGATGAAAAGCAAGAGAAAACAGATGAACCCCCAGCCCAGCTGGATCAAGACACACAAGTGCAGGATATGGATGAGGTAACTACCCAACAGACACATTGCTTTCATCCCATAAAGTTTGTGTGCTCCTTGGTGCATTTTCACTCTAAGAAGTTCCTCAGTTCCTAGATGAAATGAGTCCTCTCTGACGGAACTTCAAACCAGCCCATTTCTGATGGAATATGCTATTTTTCATGTTTCCATGAACAATATAATTTCTCCACGAGAAATGCAATGGTGCTGTCACCTCGTGGTGTGGATTTTATCTTCCTATGAGCAAGCCTTTGGGCCACTTCTGCAGAGTCTGGAACGCTGAAAGATGACTCATTTTATACTCTTCCTCTACCCAACTGTTTAAGCTGTTTTGTGGTCACAAGAGCAGGCTTAACCATAACCTTCTGCTTACTCTGCTCTTTACTGTGGCAGCTGAGGGGTTCATGCTTCCTCTTCTGGGTCTGCTGAACTGGGATTTATCCAGAGGAACTACTGTGGGTGTCAGAAGCAGAAAAGCTGTCTCTTTGCAGCTGCAACATCAGCTCTTCCAGTGCAGCACAGGATGTTTGTGCCTTTCCTCTGTGTTGTCTGTGGGTATTTAACTGCTGGAACTTGGTTGTCATTTTTGGGTTTGATTTAAATAAGGGCTCAGATGATGAAGATGAAGGTCAGAAGGTTCCTCCTCCTCCAGAAACCCCGATGCCACCACCTCTTCCTCCCACACCAGACCAGGTCATTGTGAGGAAGGATTATGATCCCAAAGGTAAGTCAGGCTGGTGAAGTTCAGTTCTCCCTCACTGATGACAAAAGCGTTTGTTTCCAGGCTGCTCCAACACTGTGCTTTTCTTTTCCAGCCTCAAAACCGCTGCCACCTGCCCCAGCTCCAGACGAGTATCTTGTTTCCCCTATCACTGGAGAGAAGATTCCTGCCAGTAAAATGCAGGAGCACATGAGGATTGGCCTCCTGGATCCTCGATGGCTGGAGCAGCGTGACCGGTCCATCCGGGAAAAGCAGAGTGATGATGAGGTCTATGCCCCAGGTCAGCTTCAGAGAGAGCTGTGCTTTGAAAGCCCCTGCTCCTGGATGAGTGCTGTGCATTCTGAGCACACCCTATCTCTCCCCCAGCTCCCTCTGATGAGACCCATCTTAAATGTGGCTTTCTGCTGTCCTAAATGTGCTAATTATGTGTCTACCTTTGTCTTTAATATGTCAAAGCCTTTCTGTGAAGTTAAAGGCAATGAGCGTAGGTTGCTGCTGAGTAGTAGTTGCAGTCTCCTAAAGAGATTGCCATTAGGTACCATAAGGATTATTGACAAAAGCTTGGTCATGTCTGATTCTGTCACTTCAGATAAGAACTTCTTTTGCTGCTTGCAGGTTTGGACATTGAAAGCAGCCTGAAGCAGCTGGCAGAGCGCCGTACTGATATCTTTGGTGTAGAAGAGACTGCCATTGGTAAAAAGATTGGTGAAGAGGAAATTCAGAAGCCAGAGGAAAAGGTAGAATGGACATTAGTGTTGGTTTGGTTTTAGCCGGTTCCTATAGTATTCTGTATGCTCAGAGACACACCAGTCTTTCGACCTGTGTTCTTGCTGTCAGACTGCACTCTCGATGTCTTCGCAGCTGACATTGCAGTCTGGACAGGCTGGAGTTAGGCTTATTCTGATGTATTTTATCCTCTCAGGTGACCTGGGATGGCCACTCAGGCAGCATGGCCCGTACACAACAGGCTGCTCAGGCCAATATCACTCTCCAAGAGCAGATTGAAGCGATCCATAAGGCCAAAGGTCTGGTGCCAGAAGATGACAGCAAGGAGAAGATCGGGCCCAGCAAACCCAATGAGATACCGCAGCCACCTCCTCCTTCATCAGCATCAAATCCCCCTACTAGTGCTCAACCCATTACATCCGTGCCTCGTCCCCCCACGGTGAGTGTTTGGGCTTCCAAAAGACACAGTTAGAAGGGAGTCCTGATGAAGGTTAAGGGTTATAACAGCAGGTTCTAAACGGGCCTAGGGGCAGTTTAAGATTCATTTGGAAACATCAGAGTGTTGAACTTGCTGTCAAAAATGGGAAACAAGGCTTGGGTGGAGTGGTTTGTCCTTAGAGGCATCAGAAAGACATGAGCTGCTGGGCAGGGGAAGAGCCTGGGTGACGATGTCTTGGAGGCAGAGTGTGACTGATGCAGGGAGGGTGGGTGCCTGTCTCCAGTGTAAACAGGCAGGATGCAGAACCAAAGGAGCTGCAGGTAAGAGCTGCTCTGGGTGACTCCCTGCCCCTGGGGTTTTGCTGCCTGACTGAAAGCGGCACCCAGGGTGGTGAGGGAAGGAAGAACCGTCTCATTTGTTAATGAGGCTTCTGAGCCTGTTAAGAGGCAGCCTGGGCCTGAGGTTCGCAGCAAGCCTTAGGCCGGCAGAAATACATATTATTTTAGCCAAGATTGGGAACAGCCCCCAGCATTCCTGCATGTTCTGTGTGCACTTCTGGTGTCTTCAGCATAAGAAGGATATGGAGCTGTTGGAGCAAGTCCAGAAGAGGCCACGAGGATGAGCAGGGCCTGGAGCACCTCCTCTATGGAGTCAGGCTGAGAACATTGGGGCTGTTCAGCCTGGAGAAGAGAAGCTGCGTGGAAACCTCTGAGCAGCTTCCAGTGTCTGAAGGGAGCTACAAGGATGTTGGAGAGGGACTCTTCATCAGGGACTGTAGCAATAGAAGAAGGGGTGATGGGTTCAGTCTGAAACAGGAGATGGTCAGGTTGGAGATAAGGTGGAAGCTCTTCCCTGTGAGGGTGTTGAGGCACTGGCACGGGGTGCGCAAAGAAACTGTGGCTGCCCTATCCCTGGCAGTGTTCAAGGCCAGGTTGGACACAGGACAGGGGCTTGGAGCAAGCTGCTCTGGTGGAAGGTGTCCCTGCCGTGGCAGGGGACTGAGTCTGGATGATCTTAAGGTCTTTTTCAACCCGAACCGTTCTCTGATTCTATATTCTTGCTAATGAAGTGACCCTGTCTCCCTGCAGATGCCCCCTCCTGTGCGTGCTGCTGTGGTTTCTGCAGTCCCTGTCATGCCTCGGCCCCCGATGACATCTGTGGTCCGTTTGCCTCCAGGGTCTGTCATCGCCACCCCGATGCCACCCATCATCCACACCCCGCGCATCAATGTGGTGCCCATGCCGCCCTCCGCTCCCCCTATCATGAGCCCCCGCCCACCGCCCATGATCGTGCCAACAGGTAAGCTCAATGTGTGCCAGTTCAGCAGCAGCTCAGCCTTGGTCAACACAGGCTTGAGCTTCATTCTGTGCCTTTGGTGCCTGGGATACAAGGTGTAGGTGGCACTGCGGACCCCGAACCCCATCAGTGAGAGTTTGGGGGTCTTTGATGTGACCTGTTTCACAGCAACTGCTGTGGGGTTCAAAACTGCTCCTGCAGCATGACACTGAATTGGGTATCCCTATTTGGTGGCTGGGAGCCTGCCCAGGGGAAGGGGAAGCACCCAAAAGGCCCCAGGGTGAAGAGGATCTGCCAGCACCTTGGTGGGTGCTGCAGCTCCTTAGTGAGGCTGCTGCAGCTGGGGGGAAGAGCTGTTACCTGGCCCCTTTCCTCATGGCATTAGGTGTTTCAGAGTTGGAAAGCACAGTGGAAAAGGCAGTTCTTCCCTTTTCCCTTCTTTTTCCTTCTTTTTCTCCTTCAAAGCCAGGTGCTGGCAATGCTGTCTTCCCAGCTCACAGCCTTTCCTTTTCTGCAGGATCTGCAGGAGGCTCTTTGACTGCTTGTTGTTTCTTCCTGACCTGTTTCACTCCATAGGAGTTCTGGCGTTTGAAGTTTGTGTGTTGCCGTTGGTTGTGTGAACTTCCTCCATGCACACTCATGGTTATTTTCAGCCCTTGCTGGTTGCTCAGAGAGCTTCTGTGTGAGGGGTGCTTGCTGTCTCTCAGTGCTGACCACATGTTGTGTTGTGGCCCTCTGCTCCCGTACAGCCTTTGTTCCTGCTCCTCCCGTGGCTCCAGTTCCCTCCCCGGCACCGATGCCTCCTGTGCACCCTCCTCCACCCATGGAGGATGAGCCGGTCTCAAAGAAGCTGAAGAGCGAGGACAGCCTCATCCCAGAGGAGGAGTTCCTGCGCAGGAACAAGGTACATGTGTGTATGGCTGCTCGCAGGCAAGCACCAGAGAGTGCTGACAACTTGGGCTCTGCAGCCCCACGGGGATGTGAAGCCAGTTAACTGCATGGAGAGGAGCTGGTGTGTACAAGGGAATGACCTCCTGAGGTGCTGGTGTTCCCAAACTGCTGTGTGCCTTGCTGGAAAGAGTGATACAACACTCCAGCAATGTGTGGGGATGGTGCCCTTCTGCACTTCAGGACAGGGAGAGGTGGGTTTATGGTAATACAAAGAAGAGCTAAAGGTGCTAATAAGGTTTTAAGAACTGCTTAGCTGGAGGTGGAAGGAGATTCAATATCTCAGTGTCAGCATGACCGTGGTGATGCGAGTATTCCATAACAACACAGACTGGGTGTTACACTGAACCTTCTCCTGAGGGGCGCCTTCAGCATGTGCTGTCCCAAGTCCTTCAGGAGGACTGGGAGTGCCTGTGGTGCCTGAGCAGAGGGATGCATGAGAGAAATCCAGCTGAATACTTTGTTTTGGGAGCAGTGAAGGCTTTTTCTCATCATTGAGGCTTGTGTTTACTGAGAGCTGAAGATAGTGCCTGATTTTGGGAACAAACACTGTGCTTGGTGCTCGGTTATCACAGTGCCAAGCCTCCTCACCTTGAGACGTTATCTGTGTTTCCTCCAGGGCCCAGTCACAGTCAAAGTCCAGGTTCCCAACATGCAGGACAAGACGGAATGGAAGCTGAATGGCCAAGTGCTGGTGTTCACCCTGCCTCTCTCAGACCAGGCACGTAGCACCTGGACCTGGCTGCCCCCTTCCTCCCTGTGCTGTGAGCCTCTTCCCTTGGGGAACAGCAGCTGACCTGATGGTGGGAGCTGTAAATCTCAGGATGCTCCCCAAGCTGTCTCCTCCCTTGAGGGGGTGTGTGTGAGGAGCAGTGGGTGTACTCATACAACCGAGAAAGTGCTCTGAACAAGCTCTTTGCTTCTCCCCAGGTATCTGTTATAAAGGTGAAGATTCATGAGGCCACGGGGATGCCGGCTGGGAAGCAGAAGCTGCAGTATGAGGTGCGTTGAAAGCCCTTGGAATGCTGCTTGTTATAGCAATGTTTTCTCACACATAAACTGACTTTTACCAGAAGTTGGTAATGCACCTACTGGGGTGCTGCAGGGAGCAGAGGGAATGATGTTCCTGGCTGTGCAGCACCTTCATACAGAACTGCACAGCAAGACAGCAGTACTGTCTTTGAATAGGTGGCATCCATGGACTGTTGAGTTGTTGCTGCAGCAGATGAGTCCTCTGGGTTTGGTGGCTTTCTTTGAGGTCAGCCTCTTTTACTGGGGGAGGTTGACAGTTCAGTGTGTCAGCCTCTTTTGCAGACGTCTTGTATGTGCTTGGGAGGGTGGATTAGAGTAGCTTGGAAGCCCTGAGAAGGCCTCCTCTGGCCTTGTTCCAGCAGCTTCACGTCCTTCTGTTGTTGCCCCAGAGCTGGACACAGGACTGCAGGGGGGGTCTTGTTTCCAGTCATGCACAGGCACAACCTGCTGCCTGAGCACTGAACTTTGTACACGTGGGAGTTAATCTGTGGGCAGATGTTGTGTTAACCCTTGGTGAGAAAGGAAGCTTGGAAGCATTCAAGGCGAGGTTGGATGGTGCTTGGAGCAATCTGCTCTAGTGGAAGGTGTCCCTGCCTGTGGCAGGGGTTGGAGCTGGATGAGCTTTACGGTCCCTTCAACCCAAACCAGGCTGTGATTCTGTGGTTTTAAGTAACTTCGCTTGTGGTGGTAACTGTGTATGTGTGTGTGAAGGTGTCTGGTGTGCACTGTCATTTCGTGCCTCCCCACCTCCTCCAGTGCCCCTCTTCCAAAACACTGGCATCTGTCCTGGTTTTCCAAAGCCTGCATTGTCATGTCACCCCCTGTCATGTCACTGTGACCGGGAGGCCTTTGGCTCTGGGCTTTTGTGAGAAGGCAGCATTAGGAGTTCCTCTTTAACTGTTTTGTTTTCTCCTCAGGGCATCTTCATCAAGGACTCAAACTCTCTGGCCTATTACAACATGACCAGTGGCTCCCTCATCCACCTGGCCCTGAAAGAGAGAGGAGGCAGAAAGAAATAGGAGCCATGGAGCCCAGAGGCATAAAGTGGCTGCATTGCCACTTGTATAACCCCAGCCCTTTGAGTTTTCCAGCCTTTTAGGGGTTACTCCCACTGCTCTAATTTGATGAAAGAGATGCTGAACCCTAAGTCTGGGGGAGAGGGGAAGTTAATAGAGCCCTGAAATGTGTAAATGGACTGACCTGTTCTGTTAGGGTTTGATGGTTTGCTTGAATTCCCACTTGAAGCAACTGAGGTGTTGCCCCGCTCAGTACTTCCATCTTTGGGGGATTTACACTGACCATCACTCTGAGTGCTGCTTGCTGCTTCACCATTTCCTGACAGTTTCTACCTTCTCAAGACAGTTGCCAAGCCCCTTGTTCTTTCCCTGTCTCGGATCCCTCTGCAAAAGCCTCAGACTGACCCTGACTTGGAAACTTATCCTCCCTAAGCAGGAGTGTTTGGGTCTCTTTGTGTTGAACAGCATTGTGCTGCTTCTGTAGAGCCTCCAGTTTGTTATAATAAACACCTCTTGGTGATGGCATCTGTGGTGCCTCTGGGTTTGGTGGTGTGGATGGAGCTGTGCTTCGCTTCAGAGCACTCACAGGTGCTGCTGCATGGATGTATCAGAGTTTGTCATTTAAGGTAGGAAATTCTTGTGTTTTCCAGGAAAGGCTGCAAGATGGGTTTGGTTTAAATTCCCCTTGTGATCCAGAGTTATTTCTCAATGTAAAGTATAAAAGGGATGTGGAGCTGTTGGAGTGAGCCCAGAGGAGGCCATGGAGCTGCTGCGAGGGCTGGAGCAGCTCTGCTCTGGAGCCAGGCTGAGAGAGCTGGGCTGCGTCAGCCTGGACAAGAGAAGACTCCTGAAGGGGAGACCTTAGAGCAGCTCCAGTGCCTAAAGGGGCTACCTTTAGGTAACCTGAAGAGGAGCTTTGGACAAGGGCCTATAGGGACAGGACAAAGGGAATGGCTTTAACCTGCTGGAGGGGAGACTGAGATGAGCTCTTAGGCAGAAGCTCTTCCCTGTGAGGGTGCTGTCAGTGTTTCTATGATGCTGTGATTTATGTTTAGGTATAAACATAATGCGCACAAATGCTGCTGTCTGTGGGGGCAGAAAGTCTGCTCTGAATTTAGTTTGATTAGAAAAGGGGGTTTGTGCTTCATGTTGTGCAGCTGCCACCTTGGGCTTGTGGAGGTCCTGTTCTGTGCTTCAGTCAGCTGTGCTGCAGGCTGACAGACACAACGTACAAGTTAATGGGCAGGTACTGCAGGAGCGGCTGTTGTCTGTGGTGTGGGCACTTCTCTTCTCTTGGGATAATCCAGACCCACGGATTTATTATTATGAGTGGCTCTCAGGCACTACCACAACATCCTCCTTGCCTTACTGCATGCTCAGGGGAGAGCGATGCAGCAGTAGGAGGACGCACTGGCCTCCTCCCACCCTTGTGTGCTCCTCTTGGCCAGGAGCAAGCCCTGCTGCCCTGGGGAAGGTGCCTGGTGCTGGCTGTGATGAACCCACATCAGCATCCTGCTCTTGGGAATGTGCTCCTGCCCCACAGCAAAGGTGTGCAATGACATTGCTTTGCTTTAAAACACGAGAGGATTGGTGCAAATTGGTGGTGGCGTAAAACCAAACTGCAGGAAAGCTCTGAAAAGAAGTGGTGTTGGATGGGGGGTGTAGGGCTGGGCTTTGCTCCTTCAGCTGTGCTGGGTGGGGTAAGTGCTGTGATGCTCCTTGATCCCACCTGTATCTGATCCCATGTATGCCTTTGCCACTGCCTTCGTGCTCAGGTGCCATTTTCATCCCAGCAGGGCTGAGCTGCTGGCCCACTGTTCCCGCTGGAACACTTCCTGCTAGGAACAGCTCAGGTGCAGCCTGGCCAGCCCTTTCCAACAACATAAAAGGTGGAACAGGTTCCTTGAGCGCCTGTCTGGGACAAACCCATCACTCTGAACTGTCCATGCAGGGAGAGGACCCTGAAACGTCTTGAGGTGTGACGGAGCTTGGGGCCTGCTCCCTGTGGATCAGCCCTGTGAAAGCCTCACCCAGGGCCTCTTCCAGCCCCTTGCTGCCGCCCTTGTAGGCACTGGTGCTGCGTTACCGGCCGGCTGCTTAGGAAACCTAAGGGGCGGTGGAAGCCCCGGCGCTGGGCAGGCCCCGGGGGCAGGATGGTGGCGATGTGCGGTGCGTGCTGCTGCCTCTGCCCGGGCCCGGTGTCCCGGCCCCATCCGTGCCCGTGACAGCCCCGGTGTCCCGGCCCCATCCGTGCCCCTGACAGCTCCGGTGTCCCGGCCCCATCCGTGCCCCTGACAGCCCCGGTGCCCGGCCCCATCCGTGCCCCTGACAGCCCCGGTGCCCGGCCCCATCCGTGCCCGTGACAGCCCCGGTGCCCTGCCCCATCCGTGCCCGTGACAGCCCCGGTGCCCTGCCCCATCCGTGCCCGTGACAGCCCCGGTGCCCGGCCCCATCCGTGCCCGTGACAGCCCCGGTGCCCTGCCCCATCCGTG
>JASSUY010036468.1:0-26125 GCA_032466535.1 Forpus xanthops
TAGATTGGATATAAGGAAGAAATTCTTTACTGTGAGGGTGGTGAGGCACTGGAATGGGTTGCCCAGGGAAGTTGTGAGTGCTCCATCCCTGGTGGTGTTCAAGGCTAGGTTAGACAGAGCTTTGGGTGGCATGGTTTAGTGTCAGGTGTCCCTGCCCATGGCAGGGGGGTTGGAACTGGATGATCTTAAGGTCCTTTCCAACACTAACTATTCTATGATTCTGTGAGTTTTTGATGGGATCCTGCGAGAGGCCACTAGTGTAACTTTGTTATCAGAAGAAGATGAAGTGAAATTAAGTCAAAAAGGTAGGTTTCAAATGGATAGGAACAACATTTACAGTGACTGTACTGCTTAAGAAATATTTCCTTCAGCATGGAAAATATTTGTGACTGGTCTTGCATGGATGCAAGGTACTGGTGATTAGTATGATTCAGAGACTGACGTTTAACCTTTTAACTTATATTCCCAGCGGAATGAACATAGGAAGAGTTACTGTTTGGACTAGTAAAATAAAAATGTACTTGTGTGCTTTAGGATATCTTGTGTTTTGATTGGTACTATATGAAGTGAAAAGTGAAAAATACATAACCCACTGAAAAAGGACAGATTAAAATGGAAAGAACAATGTCAATATGATAAATAATATATGTTTGTATCTGAGCTGCTCTCTGGTCTTTCAAACTGAACAGGTTGCCTGTGGATGATGCATCAGGGAAGCAGCTGGTGGCAGAGATTCTCCATTCAGGAAAGAAGAAGGAAGCAATGATACAGTGCGCCCTGGAAGCTTGCAGGCTTCTTGATGCTCGGGGAGTACTAAGACAAGAAGCAGGTGAGTATTGAGTCAAATGCTGTGATTTTTCTAAAAGCCCTAAATTAGGGATCTGTGATTGCTGTCTTGAATTTGTTTTATTGCTCAGTGGTATACAAATCATTGGCTTCTTGCCTTCTCCCTTACCTTTCCTAGTATCCCGAAAAAGGAAATCAAAGAACTGGGAAGATGAGGATTTTTATGACAGTGATGATGACACGTTCCTTGATCGAACTGGTGCTGTAGAAAAGAAACGGCTGAACAGAATGAAAAAAGCTGGTAAAATAGAAGAAAAACCAGAGACTTATGACTCCCTGGTAAGAATTGTTATGATATGCCAAGCTTATTCTCTCATGCACGTAAAAGGAAAATCAAACCTATTTCCTGATCTTTCTTTTATAACTTGAACTCTGATATTATTTCAGACCTTTCAGTCTCATTTGGCCAAGTTGCTATAAAATACTGGGGCTTTTTATTTCTGGACAATATCTATAAGTATCTTAAAGTACTGATTTACTTTATTGAGGAGGTAGCATACTCCCGTGCTTTTGCCTGTATAATATGGACTTCTACTTGATGAATCACGGCAGCAGGTGAATGAAATACCAGAGCAGGATACTTTTAAAATAGTTTTAAAGCATCAGAAAATAATGGCAAGCACATTGTAAAGAAGAGTGGGATCGTAAAGAAGGATCTCATTCTGTTTCAAAGAATAAGCATCCTGGACTAACAGGCATATGACAACTAAAAGCCATACACAGACAATAGGGTGTGGGGGAGCAGGGGTAGGGAGGACTGGAGGATCACATTGGTGCTGTAACATTGCTGCAGAAGCATTACTATATTTCTGTATTTCAGACAGAAAATTATTAGAACAGTATGTGAAAGGATTGATAGTTTTTTAGGAACAGTCTAGACTATAATTTTTTCAGCCCAGAAACTGGTCAAAGATCAGTAGATAAATGGAGGTAATTTGGTAGGATGTTTTAATAACTCTAAAAAGGGGATTTTAAGAAGACAAGATCTTCTAAGCATGCTCTTTTCTAGGTCAAAAAGCTAAATGAAGCTGAAAATGAGCTTTCTGAGATAACAGAGAAGCTGAAGGCTTCAGGGAAAGGTAAGGCATGAAGTTTATTTGATCATAGTGCTTCTCCTAAAGAGCAATAAGGAGATGAAAACTGTATTTTATAGATTTCTGTCTTAGGGGCCTTTTTTTAAAGTCTACTTTTCAGAAAGGGTTAGAGAGATTTGCAGGTCACTGAGTTAGCTTAATAAGGATACCTAATACTCTCCAGCCCAATAGTTTGCGTACTGTGTGTGTATAGTCACTTGCTAATGAATGCAGCCTTGTCCAAAGCAAGCAACATCTAAGTTAGCTCAAGGAGGTGAGTGTACAAGTGCATGGAGCTTAAGAGGGTGAACATTATTACTGGTTATCTGACCATATTAGTGAGACTGACCCAATTTGAGGATCACTTTTTTCTCGTGACTTCCAAAACTGTTTATAAGGGAAGACTAAGCAAATGGCAGAAAAAACAGTGTATTTTATTTCACTTCTCTCATTGTAATGCATCTTAAAAAGGAAAGGTGGGAGAAGGAAAGCATGGAGTCAAAACAGTTAATGCTCAGTCTGTCTGTTCAGTGAATCTGCTAGCTTATGGGAGTACCTTTTCAGGTTCTAGGATAGTGCATTTGTGTTTGAAGACAGAACTTATCCAAAGCAGTTATTGTACCAGGTAGGGAGTTAGATTTAGAAGCATACTTATACAAATAGCTGCATTTTGCTTTCTGTTTCTGATGATATTATGTGGAATAAAGGCAATGCATGAAGGAAACTTATTCAGGCTGGTTCTTCATACAGAAGCCTTTTTAACAGAGCTGGCATTAATAAAGGTTCCAACATCAGTTTGTCATGAGAGTTTCTCTCTATAAAGCCTAGCAGCAGCCTGACAGCTGGGCTGCCTTTAGTGCATTTTACAGGTACTTTTCCTTCCAGTGATTCAGCTCCATGCCAAAACTCATTCGTATCAATGTTTCAATTGGTGGTTGATTGTACCAGATCACTGTTCAGGAAATGGTAGAGTTCCACTGAGCATTCTCACTGATGCGTTGGTACAGCATGTCTGAAGGAATTGTTTTCAGCATGACTGTTCATAAGTAGTTAATGATTGCCTAGCAAGAGAAGCTAATGCTTTATATTGCCAGAGACATGGAATTCCAAGCTTTCACATGTTACAATGCCTTTGTTTCTGCTGATACTGTTTCTCAGCAACATTGTTAAATAACAATATAATAGAGAGTGGGAATGATCAGTTCATTTATAGGCTGTAAGTAGCACCCATAATAGTTCTGATATATGTTATTGTGATATAGTAAATTGTAGCTGGTTACACAGCTAGTTAGAGCCTTGGAAAACTTGTAGTCTGAGCACTTACTGCAATGCAGAGTAATTCAGGCCAGGGTAAAACGTAGCAAATACTGCACAATCAGTTATTTAGTGTGTGTGTTTTCTAGATATTTGTGGTTTATTTCTTTGGATGCTTCAGATTAAACACAGATGTTGAGTACAAGTGTAAGGCAGGAGCATGCCTGTTGATCATGGGTGATTCTTAGAAATGGCATGAGCTGTCTGGCAAATTTGCTGCATTACATACAGTTCTGAAACCTTAATGTGCTTTTTCTTGTGCTAAATGAGCATTTGTAACCTAAGGGCAAGAATGTAGAGAAACCAAGGAGTGAATGACAGGCTAAATTGCAACACCTCTTACCAAGCACTTGGAGAAATGAAATGCTTGTCTAAAATATCACTGTAGAAGTTCACAAATTGTTCTCTGGAGTTTTTCAGAACTAATTACTGATGGACTGACTTGGCATCTCTCATTCACTGATGCAGCTGAATGAAAATCAAATACATAGAGCTCTTCAGTCTTACCTTTGGTTACCCATTCAGAAGAAAATTATCTGTAAGATGGTGTAGCAAATAGCCCTATACCTTTAATCATGAAATATAAAGTATAACAACCATGGTTGATTCACCTCCCAGCAACATCAAGTTTTACTTCAACAGTGTAGAAAACTGCTGCAACAGACACTAAATACTAACTGTAAACACCTAGGTTGAATTACCTGATCTTAGGCACTGTTGGTGGAATCAAGCAGAGAATTGTATTTGTGAGAAGGGGTGATCTGACTCGTTGAAGATCACTCCCTGATTGAAGCACTTACATGGTTCTGCAGATAAAGAAGCAAACTGCACCTTTAATTGTTCTGAATTACCTGACTAGACACTAAGCCGTATCTTTGAAATTTGGTGTTTAAATTAAATGAGCATTCTGCTTAACTCCTGCCTGCTAGGAGCTTCAGACTGTTATCAGTAAGTTTTCCTTGATGTTTTTTGTCTTGGTTCATATAAATAGTTGCAAGGAAGAGTATTTCTGTCGGAGTTTCCTTTATGCCAAGTTTTGTCATTTAGAATTGTGTGGAGGTGGATGATGTAACAGTTCCTTGGTTATTGAAGCCTCTTCATTCTGTATATGTTTGAACAGTTACTGTTATGGCTTTAATACACTTGCAAATTATGAACTGTGTTTTGTTCTGGATCAGGAATATCCTTTCCAATTGAGTCCATTTGTAAACATAAGTCTTCCTAGACTTTCCTGTAAATATTTGTCATGTGAAATTGCTTAAATGTGTACTTTTAACAAAAACATGCTATTTTATTGAAATTGAACATGTGTTACTTTAAATACAAAGTGCTATTTAGTTAGCTCAAGCTGAACTGAAATAACCTATTGTTTGCATAACTGTGCTTGTGCATATATACATAAATGCTTGTAATGCAGCAAATACCAGATTTGCCACTTTTCAGGTAACACTAAAGGGGAGAAGGAGACTTCCTGTCAAAAGGCTCATTACAGTTTTTCTTTGTTTGCATTCAAGTTGTATTTGAACACTATATAAAAACTCGCTCAAGCCCAAGAAAGGAGTTTTTCTGTGGGTCTTTCGTTTGCTTATTTGAAATCCACGTGTTAGAAATCTGTAATCATTTTTCTTCGTCATTAGAGCTTTAGTTTTTCCTCACGCCCAGAATTATTAATAGTTGAAATCAAGTGGAATAGAAAGATTGTCACTATTCTTTTCCAAGTACAAAGCAGTGTTTTCTTATTAGAAAATCCAGTCAAAACAGAGGTAAATCTTGTGTGATTGGCCTAACATATGAAACTCTTCTTGTCTGTGCTCTGTCATCCAGGGCTGGGAGGCAGCATCATGTGTTGATTCATTCTCAGCTTTGCAAATGTTATTACATAAACATTCCAGGAAAGTCAAAATGGGATTCCCCATGCAGTGGTGTGGCATTCTTTGTAGCTGTGTTTGTTATAATCTGTGACTACAAAAAGAACACATAAGCCACTTTCTTAAGGACAGCAGATCTTGCAGGGAGATTAATAACTTAGAATAAAGACACTCATAAAGAAACATTCAAGTTTAAGAGAGGCTTTGTAATGTAAGTGGATGAAGGTTTACTGTGGGGCTTTTGTTAGGAGAAATGCTTTCATCTTTCCAGGGCTAATAACCTCTATTATTTCACCATTCAACAGAAACTTGCAGAGAGGATAGTTTTTCCTATGTATGGTATTCTCTAAAGATAGGACTTGAGTACAGCTGTTGTCTCCCCACTCCTAACAGTACCTGTCTGCCCTTTATCTTGCCTAGTCCAGTCCCAGAGAACACCTCAAGATTCCTTGGATGAATTCATGACCGAAATAAAATCAGGATCTGCCTTAGACAGTGTGGCACGAAAGAAGCTTCACTTGAGGTCCTTTGAACTGAAGAAAGAGCAACAGAGGCTGAAAGGGCTAATAAAGCTTGTCAAGCCTGCAGAACTGCCTGAGCTGAAGCCCCAGTAAGTCTTGGCTAAAGTGTAGAACAATTACTTCTACCATTGCTGGTATCCATGAGCAGCTGTGCAAACCCAGTAAACAGCTTTCCAGACACAAAGGCAGGATGGCCTGCCAACCTACCTCTTCAAAGAGACACTGTGCCTTTTGGGTGTTGCAGCGTCTGTGGTTGAAGCAGACGCACTACAACACTGGAATAAGATAAGCCCACACTGGGAGGATGAGAAGGGGAAAGAATTGGAATCGTGGTGTCAGCTTTTATGTTTTTTTTCCCAACCTGCATCTAAAAGGAGCAGAGTAATTTTACAGGTATTATGTACAAGGTGAAAACCACTTCAGTTCCATGAAACATACCTGGAAGTCAAGTGTAGTACTTCAGGTACTGCCTCACAGAGCTGCTGCAGTTCAAGAGGGTGTGTGCTGGGTTCATCATTTGCTGGCAGCAGCTTAATTACAGGCTTAATTAGTTTGCTTAAATTGGGGTTTGTCCTCCAAGTGTGTTTTTATATATGCATATATATTATATTCATATGTAGGTGTGTACAGTTGAATTTGAGGGAGTCTGTGATACAGGGTTTTTTTCTCATTTATTTTTTGCTTCCTATTCCTTGGATGCTGCAAGTGAGAGAGAAATTAAAGGATTTTTATGTATCCACGTCTAATTCACAGATTTTTTTGCATTTAAATGTAGGACTGGTTTGATACTGTGTGCACTCTTTTCTTCTATATTTTCTAATAGGAGTGGGAGTCACAGTCTGGAAGCAGAGAACAAGCCTAAAAAGGTTACCTTGCCTCTCTTTGGTGCAATGAAAGGGAGGAGCAAATTCAAGCTGAAAACTGGAAGCCTAGGGGTAAGTTTGACTCATAAGAGCAAGTCAGAGGCTGTTTCTCAGACAGGTTCTCAGGCTATGGAGACTGTAGGTGGCAACCATGTCTTCTCACATGCAAGGAAACAGCATGGAGGTGCAGGCCTGTGCCAGTGGAAGGTGCACAGAGCAGCAAGCAGTTGCCATTCTTTGTCCTTGTACAGCCCATCTCCCAGGCACAGCTGTGGTCAAAAGGCAATGAATTGAGTAGAGGCATCCTGGGGACATCCGGCTGAACCACTGCTATACCTCAGCAGTTTTTCTTCATCTCATAGCTAAGATCATATCCAATGATTCTGTTTCCAGTGCCCTGTTACAAAAAGATTGCACTCCTTGTCTATGGACTAGACATATTTTTCATCTTCCATCTCTACTAATAACTTTTCTTTAAAACCTAGCTATTCTTCATCCTGAGAGTGTTTCCTTACCAGCTGTCTCTGACATTAATGTGTGTGCTTTCTCCTGTAATGAATATCTGTGGCATCTACCTTCATTTACCGTAGCACTCTTTCTCCCGCAGAAATTGCCTGCTAGGCGTCCAGAAGTCCCTGAAAGCTTGTTAAAAACAAAAGATGATGGACCAGAGGAGGAGGAAGAGGAGGAAGAGGAAGAAATGGAGAAGCAAGAAACAGATACAATAAACAGCAGAGCATCAAAGGTGGAAACAAAAGTTACAGCAGAAGAAGAAACAGGAAAAGAAACTAATGCGCTTGATGGTTCTTCTTGCAATAACAAGCATCTGGAATCCCTTCAGGATGGTAAATCATTGGTTTTGTTTTTTTCCAGTAATGAAGCTGAGACTGTTGCTGCTGAATTTTTCAGAGCTCTGTGAATCTCCTAGTGTCTGAGTCACAGGTTCTCCAGCAGATTTCTTTTCCATAGATTTTTTCCTACGAGTCCAGAGTCTGTGTGTCAACAGCTGAGTTTAACGTGGTTCCAGTTGGAACTCCCTTTGGCAGTCAGTTCTCCTGTGCTTGTGGTGAAATAGAAGAAATATCCTGCACTCACAAGTCAAAAGTTTGATGAACGTCCTGGGTTCAGCTGTAACAGTTACTTTTCTCCTTCTTGGTAGCTGATGAAAAGCTGAGTTTTGGCTTTGGTCTGAGAACAGTGCTGATAACACACCAATGGTTTAGTTGTTGCTAAGTAGCACTTACCTCTGATCAAAGACTTTTCAGTGTCCAATCCTCTGCCAGTGAGGAGGGGCACAAGAAGCTAGGAAGGAGAAGACAGTTGACCCAAACTAGCCAAAGGGGTATTCCATATCATAGCATGTCATGCCCAGTATATAAACTGAGGGGAGTTACCTGGAAGGGCACATCGAAGCTTGGGTCAGGCTGTGTATCGGTTGGTGAGTGGTAAGCAATTCTTTCCCCTTGTTTTTTTCCTTCTCATTATTATTAGTGGTAGTTTTGTATTATAATTTAGTTATTGGACTGTTCTTAACCTGTGGGGTTTACATTCTTTTCAGTTCTCCCCATCCTGCCCTGAGAGGGGGGGAAAAGGGGAGGCTGAGCGAGCGGCTGCATGTTGCTGAGTTACTGACAGGCCTTGCACCATGCCAGTGAGTCCTGCTTTCATTAGATTGAGTGTCCATATGAAAACAACTACAGTGCATTATTGGCAGGGAGAGAGGTATAATAAGATAAAAAAAAAAAAGTCTATGTAAGGCTTCAGATCTGTTTGTAAGGAAGAAAAATACTTTTAAAAGTGGCAGTGGAGAGGTATCTTCTTGTGTCTGTGTGGTTTACCTCCATTCCCTCCTTTTCTGTATCAGCTTGATGCATTTGAAAACTCAGTACTGATGTTTCTCAGTAAATGAGATGTTTGATGACAAACCAAATTCTTACTTCCTGTCTTAATGCTGGACAAGTTACTGCAGAGTGCTCATCTAGCTCTTTTTTCTTTTACAGGGGCTCCTTTTCTGCCTGAGCCAAAGATACTAAGGAAAGAATCTCAGATGGGACCCTCAAAAGATAAGTCTCAAGGTGAGCACTGGAGTTCAGATTCTGTTGTACAGTAGCATGTTAGGTTAGAAACTGTCTAAAGGACTTAACTGTCTTCTGTCAGGAGAAGGAAGCTAAGCGTAATCTAGAGCCTAAAAAATCTAGAATTGAAACAAAGGATTGTGTTCTGGTTGCAAAGTGGTAAGTGTGTGGACAGGACACTTCCAGTGGTGTTTCAGTACCCTTTGCTTTTCATAGTCACTAACTCATTTGAGATCCTTTGTTTAAAGAAGAAAGAAGTATGAGAAGAAAAGTTAATTTGGGGCCTTGAACATAAAGCTCCCTAGCCTCTCTTGCAGTAGCTCTAAACACTAGGAAGAACAGAACTAACCTTTATAAAGTGATGAATCTTCTGTAACGTTAGCTAATAGTCTATCAGTGACCTAGGTGACCAGTCTGTATGTACACGCACACAAATATCATAGAATCCCCAAAATGAAAACTGTTGTACTGAACATAGAGGAGATCTGTGTGAATATTCTATTTATTCATAACTCAATCACTTCAGAATGTTATCCTGTCATCATCTCATCCATAGACTTTCTACCACATAGCTCAAGTGGCAGAAGAACAAGGCATACTTCTATCTCTTCCATATTCCACTCCCAAGTTTTGGGGTTGGTTTTTTGGGTTTGTTTTTTTTATGTTTTTGAAAATGGATGTTGGTCCTGTGCATTTTGTACTGTTTTCTTCTAAATCAATCCCTGCAGTGATTACAGATAGAGAGTATCTTTAGAAAGTAAACATCTGTCATTAACTAAAGTGTGTTATAGAATACCAAATAGGGGACCTTATTGAACTGCATTCAGGTAGGCGACTGACAGTGTATTAAGCATAATGGTGAGGCACTGGAGTGGGTTGGCTGGGGAGGTTGTGAGTGCTCCATCCCTGGCAATGTTCAGGGCCAGGTTGGACAGAGTCTTGGTTGACATGGTTTAGTGTGGGATGTCCCTCCCATGGCAGGGGGGTTGGAACTGGATGATCTTAAGGTCCTTTCCAACCCAAACTATTCTGATTCTATATGTTAATATGTCTGTGAAAAACAAAAAAGGTGTTCAGCAGTCTGAAGTATTATTTTTTTTGCAGTGAGCTGTCTTGGATTTCCTTTTGTACTGATTTCTATGTAAACTTCCTACAAGCTTATTTCTGATTCTGTTTGTCATTTGTGATGTGTTGTAAACCAAATCTTTCTTCCTAGCATCTGAGGCAGTATGTAACGAACCTGAGGAGGCATCTGAGAAAGTTAAGAAAATCAACAGCTCAAGCAAGGTCAGCTACAACACTATGACTCCTGCAGTTTAAGAGTTTCAAGAAATCTAATAGGCTCTTTTATAGACAAATAGTAGAAGTTTGATTGAGTTATAACTCGGTGGCAGTAGTGCTTTTCTGCTGATGAAAACCCAAACATAGAACCACATAGTTCCACTGGGAACAGATTTTGGAGTCTGTAATGAGAAGATAAAGAATGGTATTTTTAACATGATAGAGGCTCTCAATACAATCACAGATTTATTTGGTTTCACCTTTTCACTTGGTAGTTAGCTTCTGTTGATTGCTGCTTCTGTATCACAACTGTTGTATAACATAGGTGCTCTCTGGCCTTTGGAATGGCATTGAAAAGCTTTCCCTGGAGTGTAGCATGGGAAGCATGTCTTGACTGGCACAGACCACGCTGTACTAAAGTTATAGCTACTCTATATTGCTGTTATTAAACCTCTTTTTTGTTTCCTGTAAGATGTGAAAAGGTATGAATTGCATTTTGCAACCAAATTATTACCAAATTTGATTGGATATACCAGGTAACATTCCTCCTGTGCATGAGACTTGTACTAAAATGTAAAGTGTATGAGGCTTGCACATTTTAGGACGTAATTTTGCCTTCCTGGAGCTCAGAAGGAACTTCTGACAGCATGCTCTTAGCCGAATGATTATTGTGAGGTTCTTCCATTTAGAGTGCATGCCACCCTTCTGCTGACTGCCATCAAAGATTACTGTACATGGTGGGCCATGAATTCTGACCATTATGTTTGTGGTGAGCACCTAATTTTTGCCCTGTACCACTTAAAGAAACTTAACTCCCTGCAGCCTGTGTGTACTAACTGCTGCCTTGTTAGTCCTGGCAAAGGACCCAAAGATTGGGTAGGCACATCCTTTAGAATTGTCCTTTGTTGCTGGCCTATAGAGCATAGTGATAAAGAAAGCAGGAGTAAATGGGTACTGTTGAAACCCAAGTTTTACCATTCTGTGAGTATGGAAGAACAAGGCAACATCTCATGCTGAGATGGTCAAGTCAGCACCTCTCAGCAGCAGAGAGTTCACTCTAGCACTGAGCATTCTCCAAATGCCAGATGGCTTAGCTGTATTCTCCCGTCACAAATCACTCTTTCTACATGCTCTCTCTGGTTTTGGGCTCAGATCTTGCATGGAAAATATAAACCAGAAGTCAGCTCCCCCCGCCCTTAATGTTTGAGGAATAAGTTTGAATCATGTAAAACTGGAAAAACAGTTTTACAATGAGTATTCCCAAGCCATATTTAACAACTTTGCAGTCTAATGTTTTGGAAAACATCAGTGTTCCAAAAGAAAAGGTTTAGAGATAAGTTTGTTGAAGGAAAGTTTTTGAGGTAATGAAAAGTTGCTTCAGTTGCATAACTTAAGACTTGTTCATTATATTGTAGTCTACTACAAATCAATGCTGGGTAAATTGGCTACTTTTTGAGCTGTTAAGTCTTGCACTCTACAGTTGTCTGAATTTTGTTAGTAGCTGCCTGCAGTTGTTGAGGAAACGATGCTGATTTGGCAAAACCTGAAAATCTAGGGACAAAAAGACACTGCTGTGTCAACATTTGCATTGCAAATGACCTGGTTTGGTTTGCTTTAAACATTTTGGTGATGCCAGTGAAACCTAGGGAAAAAAATAGCGTTTCTTTTTGTATTAAAAACTAAGGTATTCTTATATACTACCTGAACTTTTCTATGCTCCAGTTGTAAAGCCACCTTAAACCCAAAGTTTTCAGTGGGATTGTGCATTGAAGTCAGTAAGGCACCTCTTGAAAAATCCTGTTCTAAGTCTTTCCCCCTGCATTAAGAAATTCTGTGTTGAATGACACTACCAAATATTAGGATGATAAAGTTAAACTGTCCCAAAATGGACAGTTGGCAGTGGTTCTGTTCTGAGGGGGAGATAGGACACGATGACTTCCAGAGGTCTCAGCTAACCAGTATGTCTATTGTTCTGGGATTTACTGGGAATAAACTGGGTCTGTTTTAGGGTTTGATGTTTCTTCTACCCTGTGTATTATAGCTTTCATCCCTCACTCTAGTAGAAGTAGCTCTCACCTTTCAGTATTTGTCTCTGTATTAATGAGAGGTGCAGTGGCTGGGACACATTGCTGGAAGGGTGCAGCACCTTGAATCTTTTTTGCTTTTGTAGGTAAAACCACCACCGTTTTTTTCCTCGCAGTACCCAGATGATGACCCAGACTACTGCATATGGGTTCCTCCTGCAGGTATCAACCATTTCCTTACCCTTTTTAGTCTTATAACTCAAGAATCTACCTAATAAGTAGTCCAGATGTCCTTATAACTTCTGTAGAAAAAGAGTAATTTGGGAATACATCAATCAGAACCTGTTGTTTTCTGGCATTTTATGCCACATATCTGCTGTATGGCTGTGCAAGTCTTGCAGTGAAATACAGACAGTAACTGTTGTAGCTTCATCTCAATGGACCTGAGGTTTGCTTCTGAGTTTTTTAACACCCGAGAGAGCTAACTTCAGTCACAGAGAGTAATACAATGATCTAGTTGAAAGAGAAGCTCAGACCTTCACTACAGAAGGTCTGCAGCTATGTCAGTACTCTCAGTTTTCATACACTGATGTTTTCATAGCATGTTCAAAGCTCAGCTTTTGTTTGGTAGATTTCTGACTAGAAGTTTGATATGGCTGTTTCAGGCTTGTAAGATAGATAGATAGGCTCCAAAAGGAGTAAGAAAAATGAGAATCAGTTTCACTGAAGAAAACTATAATCTGGTGAATCATCCTTCAGTGGAAAGACTGATCTGCTCTGACATATGAATCCACTGGAACAAAACACACAATTCAGTAACGTGGAGGTCTGATCTGGGATAGCCATACGAGCTGTGTCCATAAGAGGGAGCTCATTTTTCTGTCTCTGCCTGCTAATAAGAAGACCTATTTTCCAAGATGTCATAATGAGGATACAAGGAAAAAAAGACAAAACAAAACCCCCACAGGAATAGATGGTGTGATCTTGACGTGATTAGTAAAGTTAAGAGGAATTATATGTATAAATCAAAAGACAATGTCAGTTGTAATATCCAATCTGACTTTTTGTCCTCTTTGTGGTTATCTGACTGCTGCTGCCTAGAGACTGTTTCACACTTGGGCACACATTTATCTTGGATAAGAGGGGGAAAATTAATTCAGCTTTTCCTCTTTGCCCATTAGGTCAAAGTGGTGATGGCAAGACACATCTCAATGAAAAATACGGCTACTGAGCATCAGGTGCCCTGGAGTATGGCTGAGGCTTGAAGGATGGCTCTGTTTTGGACTCTTATCACTACATGTTAAGTGAGGGATAAAAGACTTAGCTTTTCAGAAGCTGTTCTAGATTCAAGGGCATTAGCAGCCACTCTGGCTGCTGTTGGCTCTCCTGGTGTGTCCTCTATTTGTCTTCTAAATGCTTTTTTAAAAGTAAAAGCCCACACATTCTTCTGCCTCATCCTTTTTATTTGGCTTCAAACTATAGGCTCAGTTTTCCTTGCGTAAATAAAAGCAGACGAAAGAAAATACACCTCTGTATACTTAAAGGCTTGATTGGGTTTATGGAATTAAAATGAGAAACACGACTGGTGTGCTGCTTTGGCTGCTGTTTGAAATGACTGTGATGGTAAACACAACCTAAAACATGAGGGTTTGGGTTTGCTTTTGTTTTTTCCTAAGGAAAAAAGGTTGTTTTGAGAAGAAAATTGTTTTCATTTCTTCCTCAAGGAGTTAGGGAAATACTTGATTGGGAAAGGCCTGGAAAGTGGGAGCTTACAGTGGTTTTTATACATGTATGTGTAATAGACATATACAAACACATGCATCAAGGTGTAGAAATGCCAAAGAACTAAAGAGGCTGGCACTGCTTATCAGAGGATAACAGAAGATGGAAAGATACTATGAGCTGGAAAAGCTTATACTGAAGCCTGTCTTTCTGCTGTGAAACAAGAACAAAGCATTATCTTAATGCAATTTAAGGCATGCCACTCTTGATTTATCACGAATATTAATTTTGAATGCATATATAATTAGGCTATGAAATTCTGTGTATTTATATATGTGCCTATTTAGTGTGTATATGCTATATATATTTAAAAAAAATCTTTTCAATATCCATAAAAATGCAGGTATAAATTAGATGACTCCCGACTGTCCCAGAACCTATGTTGTGGTAAAGGCACAGGTCACACAGGACATCTGAGGGATGGTAAATCTCTAGACACAAACATACAGGGCAAGGAATGGTAGCGTACTCCAGGGTCGCACATCCTTTGCCATGCTTCCACTGGACAAGGACTGCATCCCTGTGGGTAAATTGCAGGAGGGCATGTCAGAAGCTGAGGAGAAGGGACAACTGTACAGCTCTTCTGGTTCTTGAAGGGTTAGTGTTGGAGCAATGGGGCTCACTCCAATTTTACCCTACAGGTAACATAAAGCAGTTTGGCAGCTTGGCATTTTGGGTGTTTTACTTTATATGCTCAAGCTGCAAAGCCAGCATCTTTGAGCCCTTTTGTCAGCATCTGTGCACCAGGCTGGACAGCCTGATGCTCACCGCTTCTGGCAGAGGCCTATCTGTACATAAGCTGAGGAAGAGCTGTCACCCCTCCGTTCAAAATGCCAGCTCTCGCAGGTTTCACAGGCTTCTCCAGAGCCTTGTTCCAGTGTGCAGCAGGCTTCTGCAAAGACTTCTGTTCATCACTGTGGGTGCAGAGGGCCTGGCAGGTGTCAAAAGTGCAGCACAAGGCAAGCAGTAGTTTGCCATGTTATGCTCATGAGAAGCACAGGGAGAGGAGCCATGAGGTGGGTACAGCTTTACTTTGGTGGTCTCAAAGTAGAGAGGCAGAGTTCTCAGAGCAAGGGTCCCAAGAGGTTATGTTTTAGTTATCTCTTCGTCGGGGGCTGCTTTGTAGTACAGATAAATGACACTTGTCCTGCTGCCAAAAAGCACATCTCTGGGGGTCAGGGACTGGGCAATATGGTCCTGGCTAAGATCATGAGCTTCCCCATCTGTTTCTTTTCAAAGGGGCTCACTCATGCTTCTGTCGAGATCTGATGGTAAATCCTGCTCTCTTTTGGTGGTCAATCTGTTGTTGTATTGTGTAATATGAATGCCTAAAGGTGGTCGCCACGGGCAGCTCCAGTCATTTTCATGGTAGCATTCAATAAAAGCAATGGGAAATGACACCTTTTATATTTGAAAGTTGTTATCATCCCATCTGTGAACCCTTAGCCATCCCAAAAGAAGGTTTTCAGTTGCTCACGGCCACGTAACTCACAACAGGGTTAAATGCTTTCCTTTTTGGCCAGGTACATGTATTATTTGTCCAATAACTCTTCCACTGATAGCCAGAAACCAGCATGTGTGTGTGTGCAAGCAGGGGCTGCCATTTTAAGCAGAAAGAGGTGCACACAGTGATCAACCTTCACCTTTTCATCACTCTCATCCACTGTGCCATCACCATAACCTTAGTTCTCTATGATCTGCAAGTCCTCAACATTCTTACATCTTGCTGGCAGTAGTAAGCCTGTTCTCACTGTGAATCGAAGATCTCCTGTTGGTCTGTGTATGGGTAAAGGGTTGGGCTTCTTTTCCTTCAGCACCATGATGTCCATCTTGTCATGATCCCATTGTAGAAGAGCATACATAACTGGGATTTTCAGCAGCAGTATAAAAAGGAAGGGAGTAATTTTTGCAGCCCTTGGGGAAGACTGCTTGATGTCATGGATAAAAAAATGCAGAGTCTATGAAAACAAAGCCTAATTGCATGTCATTTTGGCACCCTGGGTGATTAATTACACACGTTTTCCCTTCAGAAGCTGGCTGACAACTCAGCAGCCATCATAGCCTTTGGCATTAGAGAAGTGTAGCACTGAAACTTTGTGTCATCAAGCAGCTGACTGAAGTCCACATGTGCTCTTAAGTGCCCATTCTCCTTCAGTTTTCCTCTCCACTCCTCCTTCATCCCACAGGGCATCTGGCACTAACTCCATGGCAAAAACATCGTTTGGGCCGTGCGCCCGGTTTCCTGTATGTGTCCCATCTCATGGAGAAGAGATCCCTGCCTTGCAGATGGAGCTCTGCTCATAGACACGGAGTGCTGCTGCTGGCTGACGTTACAGACCTGTTCCTGGCTCGATGCTGGAGATGCTTTTCCACATAGATCTTGGGTTTTTACATAAAATCTTGGGTTCCCAGGCCCACACAGCAGTCTGCAGCTGGGGCACCTTCTTGTGGCAGCGTTAGTCATGCAGCAAGCAAAGACAGCTCTGAGTGTGATTAAAGCATGGATGGCAAAGCTCACAAAGGTTTCTTGTCCCAGATAGCTTTCCTGACCTCCCAAACACCATAATGATGTTCACTGTGTCAGAGGAAGGAACGGGTCTTGGGATATCTAGGGCTGTTGCTTGGCTTAAGAATCCCCAACGTTGTTCTTCCACTCAGGAGGATGATGAATATATTAACACACAGCATGCCTTCAAACAAGGGGATGCTGCTCAGCATGACCTTCCAGTGCACAGACCACTCTTGTCTCATGAAGCTCTCTTGCTCTGCTCAACAGTTCTGCATCAGTCAGACCCTTTGCCACTGTAAGCGCTGTGAGACCTCCAGCAAAGCAGATAACCATCACCGGTGAGTTTTAGTTCAATCATACAGTGCCACTTTTTGTCTGTAACGTTAGAACAGAGATAGACTGCAGGCCCCTGTGTACCCTATTCTCAACAGATTGGACTGTAAGAGGAGCTGGATGGACGTCTGATGGCATCTCAGCTTTCCCTGTATGCACTGACTCAGTCTGAAACCTGTTCCTGAATCTGTAGTGCCTCAGTGGAAGACTGTAGTTGGAGCTGTGCATGCAGACAGCCTTGGGGTAGAGCTGAGCAAAGTCTCCAGGATCAACCATCTGGCAAAAGCCATCAGAAGATCTCCCCTCACCCCAAACAGCCCTTTGTGCGCTTCATGCCTCAGTACCTTATCCAAACTAACAAACCTGTACTTGTACATGTGCTGCCTAGCCCTGAGCCTCTGGAATGGCCATTCCCACTGCTCTGGGTGCTGTCTGTTTTCCAGGTGCCCCTGGATGATGCTTGGTGATTCTGGCACAGCCTTGTTGCATTTTCTTTCCATTCAAAACCAAAGATTGGAGCAAACAACCTCCAGATGGAGCTCCTGATGCACAGACATCACCGCAACCATAGATCTCTGACTTAAAGAAAGGAAGCTCAGGTCTATCTGTGGATATGGTCCCCTGAAGAATGCTTCCTCTTGGTTATCCAAGGAAAACTGAAGCTACATGTGATGCTCCGCTTTCAGGAATGGAAAGGAGCACTCGTAAGCTCTTTTCAAAGCATTCAAAAGAGCACAACACCGATTTGGTTACCTATTTGTCAGATTGGGTTCACAGGACACAGGGAGAAGTCATTAATAAGTCGAGTGTCCTGTAGCCAGCCCACAGACCTTGCTCCACCATTCAAGAAGGGGTTGTTTAAAGCTGCTATTTCCTGTCACAGAGCTCATGATTAGTTGGAATTCTCTTTGTGACATGTGTTTACCTCATTATCATACTCACTTTCCACTGCTACGAAACTTCCACTTCTGTATTCACCTAATAAATACTCTTAAATTTATGGAGCACCAATGCCCAAAGGCCTGTGAGCACCTAATATTTGGGCAGCTGGCGGCAAGATATTTTCTTTAACAGGTCTATGCATAAAGCAATATATAGTCTCATACCTGCGTAGCAACACATTCTGCTGTTCTGGGCCACAGGACTACACATACACACTCAGTACGGCTGTAGATGAGGTGTGTAGCTGGGGGGTAGGTTTAGTTTTTCCATTCTGAAAATGAAACGCTGTCTTAGGAGTTCTCAATGTCATTATCAAAGTGAATGTAAGGTAAGAGGTGAAAAACAGTCCCTAAGGAAAGGTCTGTATATGATCTCAATTTGCTTAATTATGCTTTTAAACTGGGGAAGTGCTCCGTTGATTGTGCAGCTGTATGGATGTATATGCAGATGTATGCATATACATGAATATATTGCTTTGTTTCTCTGCTTTGACCGGTTAAATAACTTGAAACTCAAGTCTGGGCTTTTGCTGGACACAGCCTGCTGAAACTGAAGTCTTAGGGCACATGCTGAGAACTTGGTTTAAATCCAGTTCCTTCTAGCACCTACAAATGAGATATGCAGGCTAAGACTAGCATGGTATGAGCCCACCTGCAGGTGACTGCTCGAGGGAAGTCTGACTGCGATTAGGCTCATGGTCATCAGCTCCCCCAGGCTTGAGGCAAAGGCATTGAGCCCCCCTTTTTGTAGGGATTGTGTTTTTACCCCTGTATATAAAGATCGACTCGCTGAAGTCTTGACCGGATGGTCAGTACGCAACGCGTGCAGTACTTCGGTTTAAATGCACCGCATGGACTGACAAAAATTGATATTCATCATAACTGCAACAATCTTCATACACACGGAACTGTTTAGAAGCTGATGTATGTAACACAGGGGCAGCAGCGTCTGCTCCAGAGGGGCAGTTCCAAAAGGGAGAGATTTACCCCATGGCTTCTTACATTTTCTTCTGTTTGGCAAGGGATTATTTTCTTCCATGCAGAAGCCAGGGACTAGCAGACAGCTTTGAAGCCACCTCTTGATAATAGTTCTGGCTGATTTGAATTGATCTGGTATCTTTTCTCCCACCAAGGCTTAGTTGGGTCTGCTGTGTGGCTGTTCTGCCATTGCCTCTCACGGATGCTGAACCCTGTTCAAGCTTCACGGCTCCCCTTGGGGCAGAACTACGTTGTGCTGAGCTTCCTTTGTTCATCTTCATTCTCAAGCTCACCCTCGCAGTACCTGTAGCCTAAAAACATCCCTTTTATACTTTTGTCCCTCTCCTGAGCTGTGCAATCCCAAACAACGATTTTCTCCCTCAGCCAAGCAGAAACTGAACCTGAATCTGTGTTTCGAAGTATTGAGTGGAACCTGAACCAAGTATTCTTTTGTTGGGCACCTGAGATTTGCCCTTACAGATGCCTTCAGGGGGGCAATGGCAGAGCTGCCAGCTCATGATAGAGTGGGATGATATTTCTCTGCAAAAGGCCAGAGGAACATTGATGTGAAATCTCATACCTTATTCATCTCCTTAACCCCCAGCTATAAACAACCACCCCACTCCCATTACACCTCTCCAAGAAACAGCAATCCAAACTGCTCCATAACAGCAAGGCAGCAACATTCTAATTGCTCTTACATGCTAGGGTTGTTGCGGTGGGATCTGTGGTGGAAAGGTGATTTACTTTGCAGTGTTGAAAGCACAGCTGTAAGCACACAGACCTTCTCTGTGCTTCCTCCTGACACAGCTCTCTTGGCCTCTCAGGTGTCTCACCACAAAACAAGTGAAACCATTTTCTCTCTCCAAACTAGTAGATTTGCCTGAGAACTGGTGTCTGCTCTTGCAGAGCAGTCAGACAGGGAGACATGCCATGAAGTGCTGACGCTCTGTTTAGATTCTCTTCTGCTGCTCAAAGCATATAGACAAGAACTAAACAGTTTAGGCTCAGGCCTAAGGAGAATTAGCTGAGATTGCACCCTCACTCCCTCCCAACCTCTGGCTTTCCTATGGCATTTACCTCTTACTTCTCAATTCACCCGGCAGTAAAATGTGGCTTATTTCACAGAAATGCAGTTGTACTCAATGAGAGAAACCTTGATGTCTTAGAAGATGCTGGCACTACATCTAGGACTTTTGTAAAGGGCTTTGCTAGCCAGGATAGAAAGGTGCCATCAAACAACTCCTCCCCCTAAAGATGCAGTGCTGTGTGGGGTGGCAAGGAGACAGAGGAGGATGACAGGGTCTCTCTTGTATAGGAAAAGGCAGAATTCAAGCTATGCTTGAAATGACCTCAGGAAAGCTTTCTAGATACCTGAATGGGCCACTGAGAGAGAAGATAGGAAATGGGCAGGAGATACAACTTTATTATGCCAAAAAATCACCCTGGTTAGCTGTTGTGGCACCTGGGTAATTAAAATCCTGTTTCAGATTAGTCCCAGGTTGTTCCCCAAAGACAAATATAAAGATGTGCTCATTTTAGAGTACGGACTAATGGTTAGAGGTTAAAGTATGACTGCTTTCATCTTGTAAAATGAGAATAAGGAAAATCCTCTAAGATCCATTGGCTGGGTAGTCCACAGGTACAGGTAGTTTAATCTCTTTTATACTATATCAGTAATGGCTTTCAGCTTGTGAACGCTGGCCATATATTTCTCTCTTATCATCCTTCCACAGGCTAGATCATACCAGTTATGTGCTGGTCAGGGGCAGAATGACTGTGTAATCTGGAGTGGCTTCCCCAGCAAGAGCACTGCTTCGTAATCAAGCATCTTCCTCATCTTTGCCTCTATGTGCTGGGAGATAATTGGGCTTCATTCTTCTCATGGCTATAAGCCCAAGATAGATGCAGCTGTGCTCAAGGAAGTCCTGTATCCAGCAGCAGTTTATGATCACTCTTCTCCAGTCTCATAGAGTTGATCTGTGGTGGCTATATACAGAGAGAGATGCAGAGTATCTACAAGCAATATTGTTAGCGTGTTTAAAAGTGACATAAACCCCACAGCAATCCAGATTTCATTGTCAATTCTGCCTTCCCTCCATTTGGAATTTGTAGGGTTAACCCAAACTAGCAAAGTTCTTTTAATAATGGCTTGGCTTTGTCTCTGCTAGCTGCACAGACTTAATGTTCTGTCGGTTTTTCTAACAAGCATCAAGTGTCAATGAGACTTCATTAGAAGGGGGTTTTCAAACTGCACTTCTCGCTCCAATTTGTATTTTGTAATACTCATGTTTAAAGAGGAAAGAAATGTCATGTTCCAAGCCATGAGGGGGGCATGTGCCTAAATAATACAAAGGAACCAGAACTGTGCAACAGCAGGAGAAGGAAGAAAAGGCCAGATCCTCTCCACAGCCCCTCAGAGTTTACTAGAAATAGGAATAGCTGCACTGGGCCAGACAAAGGCTCCGCTTAGCTTGTTATCTCTTGGATGCACAGCAGAAGAAGCACAAGAAACAGAGTGTTTGTACATCTATATGCATATATGTGTGTGTATGTATATATCCATCCATACATATATCTGTCAGACTGTCCTTAGAGGTGCACAGTGGTAGGGCAAAGGCAACAGTGACAAGCTGTAGGAATGAACATTCCAATTAAGTATCAGGAAGCATTCTTCAGGCCTGGAAGAACTCAGCTCTCAACTGGACAAAGGCCTCAGCAATCTGACCTAGGCTGGGCTGGCTTACAGGGAACTAAACGTGATCATCTTCAGAGGTGTTTTCCAGCCTGAACTAATTCATATAGAATCATATACATATATATGATTATAAATATTGTATATACATAGACAAAGATCATAGACATATACATTTTTAAAACATATGAAGATACATCTATGTATGCATGTGGAACACTCCCTCTTCACGTTCCTTGCAGAAAAGGGCCACTTACTTAACCTGTTGCAATGTTGGCTAGTCTTTTCAGTGAAAAGAGAGACCTTTGGGACACCATCCTCCAGCCACACTTGATCTGTGGTGTTACTCAGGCAGCTTCCAATGCAGAGCTCATTCCTTCTGTATTGAGTAGGGTTCCTGGCATGGGCCATTCTCATGAAAGAGTTTCAAAATTTCAAAACTCAAGCTAGAGCAAGCATGCTACAAAACAGATTTGCTGCCAGATCTGTCTTTGTTTTGAGTCTGATGTTTGGCCAAAGGATGAGGATGGATGTTTTCGAACTGGAAGTTCAGATATTGGGGAAAATTATGGCCTTTCTTCTGCAAGGAATGACAGTGTGAAATGAGTGCTGTGTGTGAGGGAGTGAATGGGCTGTTGTGTCTTAAACTCTGGTTTTAGTTCTTGCTTGGATCCTATTACCTTTTGCATAGAAACTCGGTTTATTTCTACAGTCCCTTCAGCCTAAAGCAATTTATAGGTCTTGTTCTTCCCCTTGTGAGTGGGTGGGAAGCTCTGATTTCGGAATCCTTTAAATAACCAAACTCAATTTCACCCTCATAAATTTGATCTCCAACACACTTCCCCTTACTAAATAAGCAAATATTTTCCCTAAAACCAGTTTGGCTTATTCCTAGGCTGACCTTTTGTCAACAGCATGAGAAGATATCATCATGATTGGAAACACTTCTCTAAGGCCCATAAACCAGGCAAACGAAAAGGGGAGAGGGAAGGGGGGGAAAGGCTGGGGCTTAAAAAACTCATTTTGGAAATGTCAACCAAGCAAGCAAACAGCATGAATTACAAAAAGCAGTGAAAGAGGCACAGAAACAATGTGTGAACAGTTATTGCAGTGAAAGAGCTGGTAATTCACTGTATACACAACAAATCCATCTGATAAGCTGGGAAACAGTATTTCACTTGGTTCCATGGCATGGCCAGGGGTTTTCCATGGCTGGGTTCAGATAGCACCGAGTGCCTTGAGAAGGTTCTCAGCACCTGCCCTGCCACAAACAGCTTTGTCAGGAGGGACACCAGGGATGCACGGGGTCCCTCCTCCATCCCAACTGTGGTTGCCAGCCTAGTAAGCAATTTCCATGTGCCACAGGTGAGGAGGCAGGTTCTCCAAGGTGCCTGGCACCTTCCACTGCCAGTGAAAGTAAAGGTAAAGGGTGTTTGCTCTTCATTCCCCCAATAGGAATTACCCTGGCCAGGGATGTTGGTCCTGCTGCCTCCACTGGTCCCCAAGATGTCCCAAAGCAGCCAAGTGTTGTTGGAGAGCACACGTTAGTCTGTTTGAGCTCTCCAAGTCCAAGCCCAGACAGGTGGTAAGTGAGGTGAGTGATAGGTGCAGCCTGTTGAAACAAGATGCTTCCTAAACCTAAGCAAAGATCATTCCAAAAGCTGAGAAGCACTAGTCCCATGACTTAGGCTGTTTTAGAATCATTGAGAGGAAAAGCCCGGGATAAGCACAGGAGAAACGATTCCATTAGCTCCAGAGTGGCATCATTCCTGCTAGGAAAAGCTTGCTACTCATCACGCAGGTCTTCAGCAGCAGTGGGAAGGGATGATCTATCTCAGTGACCTCTCTTGGAGGTGCTCTTTCTCAGCTGATTCAAACCTCTCTCATGAGAGCAGCACTCCTGAACCAAAGGGCAGCTTGGATTGACAAGGATTTGGTGTTGCGGATCTGGGAAGGATAATACCCACCACTAGAAGTCCCTTTGCAGCTGGAAGCTGATAGGGCTTTTCCTCACCAACCACCAACATACAGATCTTCTGGATCAACTGGCAGCTACCGACCCCTCCTTTTCCTTACAATAATGACTGGGATGAATAAACCAAACAAGATGGCTACTCCTTCCTGCCCCCATTTTCTGTTCCTTGCCTTAGACAAGCTGCATCCTGGGCTGGCCACTGTGCGTCACCACCAGTGCTGTCATCAACTCCAGAATGACATAGAAGAGAGTCGGTGGAAGAACCAAATGGTGAGTGCATGATGCTGTGCTATGAGACAAGATATCACAAAAAATATACCCAGGGTCAGGCACAGGGCAGATAATGCCCTTTATCTGTTGTGGTCAGTGGAGTGCAGGTATCTCTCTCTGTTTTGGTCTCCCTGTTACAGTTTGCTATGCTTTTACTGCCGTCATAGACATTAGAGAGGAGGGGGAGATGAGAACACAGTCCTTAACAGATTTAGGGACAGGCTGAAGCTATAAATCAAGCTCTTCAATGCATTTCATCTCCTTTCCTTTCAGCATTTAGCAAGAAAACAAATGCATACCCAGGAAATAGAGAACAGATGCGCAAGCGCATCTCGGGACAAATAAACTAAGATGCAAGTAAGCAGGCAGGCAAGAGTAGCAATAAAGGGTAATTAGACCACACAGGCACCATCATCCTGGGGCTGTACCTCCAGATATTGCCAACACCCAAGAAGGCCACAGCAAAGTGAACTCTTCCATTTGTGGCAGTGGTGGTCTCAGGCCAGGACTTTGGCTATAAGTACCTGATGCGTTGATGGCTGGAGGGGTAGTGATACTCCCCAAGGGTAATGAATCACTGAGGAACACAGGAGAGAATCTGACAGAACCTCGCTGGTTCCTTCTTTGGGGACAATTCTCTCTTTCCACAGTAACTAATCAAATGAGATAGAGCTTAGGGCAGGGATTAGAAAGCCATCATATCCAGCCACCATATCATAGCTGTTCTTGGGTTTGTATGTAGCTAGCACTTATCATCTCCCACTCTGTACACAGAAAGATGGGTGCTTTTATACTGCATCTACTGAGGTTGAGACATTCTTCCGTTGTCCCCAGTGCTCCATAAATCCTTACCCACAAGTGTCCCAGGGTACCAGCCTGCAGTGCTGTGCAAAACACGATCTTGCAGCACCCACAGAAACGTGGCACAGCCTTGCTGCAGAGGCCTGTTGGCCCCTTCAAAGGCCAATAGCAGCCTTTAGGTCCTGCAGCCTTACATAGCAGGGCAGGGTTTGGCTCTGAGCACCTGAGCCACTTCAGATCCTATGCTTATCATGCTCCAACCTTGCTCTCCCAGTTTCTGCCTTGCATGCGTTAGACATGCATCTCTGTGTACACTTTGTTTTAAGGTCTGCCCAGGCTTTTCTGAACAAACTGAGGGCTTCATATGACACAATCACCACAGTGATTTGTACTTAGGTCCAAGTAAAAAGTGTCTTTATTCCTTTGAATTCTCCCTGTCTGGATTACATGCACGGGACCGTGAATGCAGGAAGGGTATGGTTTGTACTGAATTCTGCACCATTCGCTGAGCACCTTTGGATGCCACCAGGACCCCAGGCTGTCAAGTACAGTGCTGCATGATAGGAGAGATGCCTGCCCTGCCATAAGGAGAACAGCGACAAGAACACTCCTGTGCCCAGCTGCAGGAAGGGCAGCTCTGCTTATCAAACACTGTGGGAGCACTGACCCTCTCAAGGCAGCAGCCCACCACACTGCTTGGTGGTTGGACCATGCCTGCCCCTCCATGCCAGCCCTCCAGGCAGCTCCTTCCCAGCCGTGCTGGAGGACTGAGATGGGTTCTCTTCATCCAGACACAACGGCTCCCAAAGGTGATGTTTGATCAGGGCTTTTGCCCACGGTCTGGGAGGTCCCTGCTCTGCTCCCCACCATCCTCTACAGTGCCTCTGGGATTCAAGGGATGCAGACAACGATGTCCCCGAGCCTGGTGAGTTAAGAGAACTGGCAGAAAGTACCAATGTGACCAGCCCATTTCCCTCTGCGGGAGGGAAGGGGGGGTTCTGCTCCTCCTGCCTCACTTGCACCAGGTAAGTGCACTGTGCTCTCCAGCTAGACCAAAGTATTTAGTTAATATCTGAGTTAATTCCTGTATTCCCCAGGTAGGCAAAGGTCAGGCACTTGGAATAAAATACCTCCATAACGCCTCTCTCACAAGTTACAGATGACACAAACATGCTGCTTCTTTCTTTTATCCCATTGTTCCTCCTCTGCCTCCTTTATCTATCATCTACCTCCCCTGGACTTTGCTTTTCAAGTCCTAATGACATTCTTTTCCCTTCATCCTCCCTGCTCTCCCGTCACTGTACATTGCACAGATCACTCAACTGTGCACTTGGCAGGAGTCGGGCTTCATTAGGTCTCCATTATCATGTTCTTTCACGAGCATCCCATGCTGGAAGAACACTGCAGGCTGTCCTTCAGTGGTCAGGGGCTTTAGTGGGGTGTTGACATGAAGGTCTTCGAAGTCAAAAGGAGCTTAAGAAGGCCCAAGTGCTGGCCATCGTAAGCACAGTGCTGTGTGCAAGCAGGAGGGAGGTGGTACTATCCATTGCCAAAGGGCATTTTCCTCCATGTCCTCCAGCCTTCAGCTGGGGGATATACTTTAACTCCATGTTTCCAGGTCAAAAGAACCGTTGCCCCTTCCTGAAAACAGATCATCTTAATGCCTATGCATGTGGCCTCACAAATGGCTTCCCCATAACAACAGCTGTTGAAGCTCTTTGCTGCTGTGTAGAGGATTTCCTGAGCAGCCTGCTCCAGTGAGTCTTGCTCTTTAATCACAGGACAACACACATGAAAGGAGCCTGATGGGCTGTATCTAGTCCTTTGCTATTGCAGGACAACACGCATGAAAAGGACCTGATGGGCTGTATCTAGTCCTTTGCTATTGCAGGACAACATGCATGAAAAGGACCTGATGGGCTGTATCTAGTCCTTTGCTATTGCAGGACAACATGCATGAAAAGGACCTGATGGGC
>JASSUY010036468.1:26225-155375 GCA_032466535.1 Forpus xanthops
TCTAGTCCTTTGCTATTGCAGGACAACATGCATGAAAAGGATCTGATGGGCTGTATCTAGTCCTTTGCTATTGCAGGACAACATGCATGAAAAGGATCTGATGGGCTGTATCTAGTCCTTTGCTATTGCAGGTCAACATGCATGAAAAGGATCTGATGGGCTGTATCTAGTCCTTTGCTATTGCAGGACAACATGCATGAAAAGGACCTGATGGGCTATATCCAGTCCTTTGCTATCACAGGCAACTAGGTCATAAAATCCTCTGAAGAGACCTTTCCTTTACTCTATGGTGGTATTCTGGGGAATGTTTGGTTAATAAGAGTAATATTTATGTTAGGTATGAACCAGAATCAAAGCTCAAGCGCAGATTTCAGTTCTTGTTTGTCATTTCCTGAGCCCCATCCCAACAACATACGAAATCTCTGAACCTTCAGGTTTGCGTATCACACTCTGTCTTACCTGAGTGCATGCCTCCAACCAGGCTACCTCAATATGCTGCAGGGTAGAAATAACAAGCTTGCATTTAGCTGTAAGACCCTGCCCAGGGTATCCCATGTATCCCACTGAGTGGGTCCCAAGTGCATTACAGGCTATGGAAAGGTTTCTAGGAACCAACCACTTGGGGTCTTTTCAGCCACCTCTGAAAACATTGCAGAACTCATTGAATAGCTTCCAACAACGTCAGAGCTTCATTTGTGAGACTCCTAAGAAGATTGAATCCAGTTGTCACTGCAGAAGGGGGAATTTAAGGCTTGCACAGTGTAATTATTCCCACTGGGAGCTGCCAAAACCAACAAGGGTGGCACCCCATTGCTGTGAAGAGGGGAAAAAAAGGCTGGAGACTATCATCTTGACTTTGATGTCCCATCTCCTCTGAGCACAGCCGTTCCCCATGGCTTGCCCTCCACCAGCCTTGCAGGCTTCCTAGGGACCATAGGAGAGCACCAACCAGGCTGGAGGCAGAGGCAAGCCCCATCAAGCTGCACAAGCTATTTGCCTGCCTGGTGTGGGAGTATGGACCTGTACTCAGGGATAGGCCACCAGCTATTTTGGGATTATTATTATATGTTATAATATATATTATTATATAATACATATAATGTTATTATTATGGAATCTTATCATTTGGAATACGTATTTTGGAAGGTCAACATTAATTTACAATGTATTATCAGCAAATCACTTAGATCCTGGCAGTCACTGAAGTAGTGAGTTCTGCTGAATTTAACTTGGAGTTTGGTGTCTAAATGCTCCCGAGGATCTTTCTATAAAACAAGGATAATGGCTCCTCAGGTTGACACAGAGGTTTTGTGAGGACACAGAAACTCCACCTGATGAGATGGGCAGCACTGGTAGCACAGGTAGGTTATGCCTTAGGGGCATTGCCCTTTCTTTACCAGGAGCTCCAAGACAGGGTCATACAGAGGGCTTGCTGTTGATGTCCATAAGCCTCAAGGCTTCTTGCTTGGGTAGTCCTGCCTCAGTTATCCAAAGACAAAGCCATCCCTGGGTTGTCAGGCTGGAAAGCTCATCTGTAAGCTGTCCCAGGCTTCCCCACCACCCTCTGGGCTCTGCAAAATGTCTTCTGGGCTCACCAGAGTTTTAAAAGACCTGGGAAGCAACACCTGGACCAGATCTAGGCTTCATTAATCTGTAAAATGTCCTTTTTTCTCTAACCAAGCTCTTCTCCTCCCAGCATACACATAGCAAAGATCTCCAGGGGAGGCTGGGCCTGGAAGAGGCTCAAAAGAACTTAATCTCATTCTTCTCATATGCTTTTGCTTTGTATAGTGTTTTGTACATGCTTTCTCTCCAGATGTCAACATCAGAGATGTCAGCACCAGCCAAGCTACGGGTGACAGAGCAGCTGCAGAGGTGGTGGGGCTGTCATGAGCATGCTGACCAGGAGGGATGAGCATCCTGCACTAGGGCAGCATTACCCTTACTCTCTCCCATGGCAGCACCGCTGGCACTTGCACGGCTATGCCCAGCACTGACTGTTGGTGTGAGACAGCCTGGTCCCCAGTTGTTAAGAGGAGCTGTGTCCCATCTGATCTCCCATGAGGAGCACAGCTCAAGTGAAACCATTGGATGGGCCTGACCAATGGCTGGAGCTGGGTACCATTGGTCCTGCCAGATGCCAAAATGCGGGAAGCATCCCATTGACAACAAGATGTACAGTGAAAAGGCCAAAGCCACATTGATCAGCCTTCAACATCAGCTCTAAATTTCAGTAGTTGTTTCGATCTGTATGTTAAATAATACCAGTGCTTTACTGAAAGTATGTTTGGAGAGGTTTAACAGCAATTAAACTCATATGTATCTCTCGCATGGGAGCTTGGCTTCGGTGAATATGGTTCCAATAATCCAGTGGTATTTTGTTTACATGCTGTAATTATGATATTAAAATCTATACACAAACCTCAGTGGAGACAGTAATCTTTTAATGTGTGGTGGGCTTTGCAACTGGCAGCGGGATGCGGAGGTAAAAGGTGACAAGATGGATGTGATGTGAGTGCCCCTAAGATTAACCAACACCACAAACACAGCTGAGTGGGGTCCCTGACATACAAGAAAGGCACAGCTTCCAGATATTCAGCTGTAAGCTACTAGAAGGCTAGCTGAAATCCCTGACAGATCAGCATTGGCAGGAGACCAGTTTGGGATGCTCTGTCACGCAACAGGGTCACAGCATGGATGAAGTATTTAAACTCATAGCTGCTTGTAAGCTTCATACAGCTAGGGGCTCATATTTAGGATGAAGATAATGCTCCCCTGAAATGACAGGATGCAGGATCCTGAACCTTAGTCCTTTGAAATCGCTTATGGGACCCAAATGATTGCGCTGGGAAATTTACCTTGTGGATTAATGCTTTTAGGAGAACCAGAGAAAACTTCAGAGGCCTGACAAAGACACTATGATTCAGCATCTACTGCCATAAATCAAGCACAAGTGGCTCAGTACCATTCCTGGTTCAAAAGCCTTCAGCACGTCACTTTCCCTCTCTGGATTTGAGTCTCCCACCTCATGGTTGCCTTCTCCATCGGCACTGTGAGCTTTCAGAGAAGGAAGCTCTGTTGATTCCCGATGCTTGACACAGAAATTTTGCCTAGCAAGTCATAGCCAGTGCCCCAGTGAGGATGCAGCCAGGAGATGATCAGTAAGAGCTGGTGAGGAGAAGTATCTTGAGATCTTCTGTTTTCCCTTAGCCCTTAATGTGGATAACCCTGTCCTACCAGAGACACATTGCCCATCACCTGGACACCACTCCTCTGGCTCTCTGGTGCATTGCAGGATCAGATGAGCAGGATCCAAATGGCTGCTCCTCCTTTTAATATCTGTGGCCACAAAGGAGAGTTCATTTCTTTGTCATGTTGATGAAAGTCATCAAGTTGATGACTTTCCTCCAAACAGAGGGCTTGTGGGGAGGGAAACAGCCAGAGGCTGAGATGAAACGGTACCTCCAGTAATAAAAGCAAAGCAGATTTGCTTGCAGAGAGTTTTCCTTTCTGAGAGCCATGCCTGGATAATCTCAGTTTCTACCTAAGAGATAGCACAGCTGACATACTCCATGTGGCCACACAAGAAAACACAGACATGACCCCTTGGCTCTTAGTAAGGGGGAGGAGGGAAAAGCACTAGCAAGGGAAAAGAAAACAATGAAACCCAAATTCATAAAGCAAACAAATGTAAGAGCTCCTATTTTTACTCAGTAATTTAAATGCCTGGCTCCCTTCTTATTTCTTCCATTTTAATCTGCAGTATCTCTGAACTTTGCTGAGACAATAAATCTGGGCCTCTTTGAAGACCCTGGGTGGCAGTGCAGCAACAATACACTTTATAAACCAAACACCGTAGAGATTCATTTTCCTGTTGATCTGCAGCATGGTACCACCATTGCATACGTATGCACACACCAACGCACGCACACATCCTGCTGAACCCACCACTCTGAGGTCTATTGTTCCTCTGCCACTGGCAATGGACATAAGAGAGGTCATAGCTGGATGTAATACGCAATATACACCCTCGCAGAGACGCACAACTGAGCAAAGCCTTCTTGGTAAAAGAACACCATAAAAGATGTGACCGCTCCAAAGGCATTAAACAGTAGAGTTTGAGGTCACAGAGGAAGAATTAATTGTTCCATGGTAGGGGCAGGAAGCGGTTGTAAGGAATGTTAGAGTCTGTTTATTTTTAAAGCACAGTGAGAGAAAAGGAAAGGAACTTCATTGCATGATATCTTTCTGCCCCCCCCAGGGACTATCAGAAGGGTCATGTCCATTAGAGCTACCATGAAGACTTCAGCCCCTGAACTAGCAGACTAAGTGAGGGCAACAGTTATTTCTCATCCTTTGTGTGAGCCTGCTCTGGATGCTTTGTCTGTGGGTTTCACTGACAACTGTTGACAGAGAAAAAACAACAAGGCACTGATCACTTCACTGCTCTAGTAGATGTGCATCTCACTCCATGGGCCTCCTACAGCTGTCGAGCTGAAGGGATACAAAGCATTTATGAACTGCACATTACTCACCAGTCCATCACTCACCTGCCTCCCAAATAGAGTTCCCCTAGGCCAGCAGTATGGCCGTAGATTAGCAAGCAAGCATGATCTCTAAGCACAGCAATTTGAGGCACAGCTCAAAGAAAGAGAGTGAAATCTGGAGTGAGAAGAATGTGTGGCCCATGTCCTATTTCCTGGTCACGGTGATGTGAAGTCCTCATTTCATCAGATCATTCTGCAGTGCCCCATAGCAGCAGGACAGGGTGACTGATCCCACTGAGCCAGAAAAGAGGTTGTCATGTCTGGTGACATCCTGGCCATTCCTCTGAGGAATGTCAACCAACCTGGATTGAGCCTCTTTGACTTACATGAGCTGACAGGATCACAGTAGGAGTGAGGAGGTCCATGAGCATGTCATTTAAGGGACACTTGCTGTGTGATGCGCGCTGTGGAGATCGAAGCATGGTGTTAAATCCTGGGGAACAAACAGAAGGTTGATGCCTCTGAGTCTCACTCATTGCCTTGATAATCCAGCCTCTTGCTATCCTACCATTCTGCAAGCAACCATTCAAACTCTCCTTTGGTAGAAGTGTCTATGGAGAAGCTCATTCGAAGTATGAGATGAGGTTAATTAAAGCAATGTTGTCTTTTTGAACCTGAAGAGAGCTTGAAAGAACAGCTCAGAGAGGTGGAAAAGCTTTTTTTCCTCATTAAGTTCCTAATTCTGGGACAACAACTGATTTAAGTATCACTGTTTGACTTACTAGCATTTTATCAGAGATATCTAGCTTGGATGTCCATGCCAGGTCTTAAATAATCTACACTTTTCCTGCTGCCATATTGCCTTTTGCTCTGTAACAAGATCTTCAGTTTCTTCCCTGTGATTTTTAATGGAGATATGGTTTGACAATGCATCAATCTGGTAGTGTGTCAAAACACGGACCCAGCCAAAGGAGTGAAGGGGGCCAGGAAGGACAGAGAGATGCTCAAACTCCTCATTCTCCCCATGCCTGCTGCCTGGGGAAGAGCTGCACCAGGCATACAGAGCCATGGGGATAGAGGAGCAGGGCAATAGCTGCAGCTTTCTGAATCAACATTGTCCTCCAACCCCTGCCCTCCAAAAAGCAAAGACAAAACCAATCTGCCTGACACGCATTAATTTCCTGAAGACAGCAGAGCGAGTTAAAAGCACATGTGAGTGCTCACCCGCAGCGCCCAAGCCCTGAAATCTGACCCAGAGCAAGCTGTGGCAGGCAAGCCTGACACAGGGGGATGCTGAAAGCTCTCCATCCCTGCAGGAGGTGGATGAGAACCATGCTGCCCCCTCGGTGGTTCAAGTTGGCAAGCAGAGGGAAGCGCTGGTGTTTGGACAGATGCAGGCCTGTGTCACAGGAGGAAAGGTTGAGTGCAGCGCCGCATCCCCTGCTGCCTATTATGGGTCCATCCATAACAATTCTCCAGGCTCCTTTTAGCCATCTCAAAAGGACTTGCTCTCCCGCTGCTTCTCAGGTCCTCATCACTCTAGGACTCTAGTCCCACCATAGTGACACAGCAGACATCAGCGAGGACACTGTGGTTTGACAGAGCATTAGCAAAAAGTGACGCAGGCCCTGGATTGCCCTCTGATCCTTTGAAGAGGAGTTATAAAGAGCAAAGTCTTAAAGAAATACACTTCTGGCTTTTCCATCTCGCTTTCAAGGTCCACAGAAGTGTCAGTCTCCAGGGGCCAGCGTGGATTTTTCATGGCACTTCTGACTCTCCCTGATCACAGTTTGCTCCCCAGATGCCACCTCAGCACACCGAGCCACTGCACAGCAGTGATTGGATGTCTCACAGAAAGGGTACAATGCCCATAAGCATAAAGCAGATGTCAAAGCATGGGTGGGATTATAACACTAGATACACCTAAGGCCATTCCCAGGTCTTGGCTTTCATTCTCTCTGCTCAGGATCAGAGGAGCTCAGAAAATAGGGCTGGGAAAGACCTCAGGAGTTTCCAAGACAGTATTAGCTATCCCTACACTGCTCCTGACATGTGTTTGTCCAACTTCTGCCTTGAAACACCTCCACCAACGGATTGCCACCACTCGCCTATGTGATCCATTAGCAGAGATGACCTAGGACATGCTTAATAGCTTGGGCAGGCAACAGAGAAAGTAAACAGTGGAGTGACTACTTTCTAGGCTGAGAGGAGAAAGTTAAATAGAAGAAGGAGGGGAAAGCTGAGAGGAGCCACAAAAAATCTGCAAAGATTTTGATTTGTGCCCCCTTCAAACCTCCAAGAGCTACACAAAGCCCAGTCCTCCTCTCATCCCATCTGGAGGCCCAAGAGGCTTCCAGATGGTCTACAAATGAACAGTCAGAGCCACGTCAGCACCCCATGGGCTCACATCACCACCAGGAGGTGATGCGTGAGAGTGTGACTGTAAAACCCGAGTCTTTGTCGCAATCTGGGAGTAAGATCATGTTGGGAAGACAGTCACTGGCATGTGGCACTGCTCCCTCCCATTAAAGTAGCCTCTTCAGGTTGACAGATGGTGGTGGTGACAACTCTAGGGCCTTGACACCACAGCAGCTCTCTTGCAACTGGCTTGTTTCAGCTCCAAGCAGGTACAGCCCTGTAATAGCAGCACAACTCCACTCGCTACACTTGGACATTACCACTACTGTTGATCTTGCCGTATTATTTATCCATCTTCCCAGCCATAAATTTCCTTCCTGGACTCCATGACTTGCTTTATAACCGCACTCTTTGAGCTGAGACTGCGATGCTCTGGGGACGGGACCTTTGCCTCTGTGTTTTCTATTTAGAGCTTTGCAGCTTTACGACACGAACAGTAACTTCCCAGATGACTTTGCAGCCCGAGCCCAAGTCTGTTGAAATGCTACTTTTTGGCTACTTAGGTCACCCATAAGATAATGGGGAGGAGGAGATCCTGATAGTTTGCTTCAAATGTGACCTACGACAAACCATAAAGTCTTTCCCTTGTTCTCCCAAAAGGATCAGCATGAAAGTCCACTCCAGAGGCCCATTACTTGGCCTCTGTTTCCCGAGTTTAAAGCCTTGAAGGAGGTGAGTAGTCCCGCTGTTTTAACACCAGAGGCTCACAGATCTTTGCACCAAGCTTTGGGAGCTCAAACAAGACAAGGGTTCACACAGCAGGCATTAACCCCTGTCTGTCAGAGTCCCCAAGCTCACCATGCTCCTGGCTCCTGCTGATGGCCTCAGAAACAATCTGATGACAGCACAGTCCAGCATCAGCTGCTTAATGCTCCAATCCCCCCCGCAAAGTCATTCCTTCCCACCAGCTTTCCTGCTCTGGACCTCTTCAAGCAGTCTTCCATGGGTCTCTTTTCATTGGGGTGAATAAATTTGAATGATGCTTTCCATCCCTGCCCACCTCAGCTCGGAGGGGTCCCTTGGGTGCACCATGAAAGGAGAGGCACATCTCGGCTGGGTTACAGGGCTGTGCAGTGGCTTTTATAGCTACAAATTCCTACATATGTTTCCTAGCAGGACGTGAATACTCACACATGAAGATACAGAGAGACCTCAGGGTTGAGGACCGTCACATAAATGAGTCCTTCTTGGTTACCTCCTCTTTGGAGGGCACCTTGGTGGGCTGGGGTTGGTGGGAGATGCTCTTGGCTGCTGATAACCAGTTCTCCCACTGGGCATGGAGTGTTGCTTCTTTCTGAGAACAGACGCCAAACGGAGGGAGTCATTTGCACCATTGAGAAGTGGGTGTAACACTGTGATTTACTGGCATATTACAGCCACATCGGCACTGACTTCGCACAGATAAGGACAACTGTGAGGAAAACAAGGGAGGAGGCAATGAGACTCGGAGTAAATCCACAGAGATCAATAACGTTACATCAGATTTATGCTGGTTAGTAAACCAAAGGTTGCAGTCTGCTCCCCACAGCACTGGTTTATTACAACTCCAGATTCCATACCACAGTCACTGAAACCAGGATCTGTCCCCTGAGGTTTTATAAATAATCTCTTTCTCTCACAAAACCTCTTCTTCAGCTCTCCGTGAGTGGAGAAGAAGAGACAATGATGTGTGGACGGAAAAGCAACAGAAAGAACTAAATCAGGATCAAACCCAGCAAGGCTCCAAAGAACTCACAGATGTCTCTCCTCTCCTTCCCCCCCTGCACTTCTCCGTGGTCAGCTGTAAATATTTATCTGGCAGGCTGCAGTGAAAGGCATGGCCCAAAACACTTCATCACCATTTCAGCGTGGCTGCCCTCCAGAGCACCCTGAACATGGGGGGCGGTGAGTTCTTTCCTGCAGCTTTGTTAGAGGAAGGTCCCTCTGTCCTTATGCGGGCACAGGAGTGCTTTCAAAAGCAATTCAGACCATCCCGAACACGGGCTGCTGGATGCGGTGTTTTTCTTCTTTTTGGGGATGTTTTTCCTTCCTGGAGGAGCTGATTTTCCATTTCTAAGCTGGAGGGAGGGAGGTGGGTCAGCCCTGCCACCCCAACACCAGCAGCATGGGATGTAGGGAAGGGGGGATGTGAAGTTGGACTGGATCAGTCAGGAGCTTGGGAAGCAAAGGAATGTTTCTATAATTCACCCCAAAGTGTTTCACAAGTGTTGATGAGACATGACCCCATCTCCCCTGGCATCCTTGCTGGCTCGAGGGTGAAGCCCGCCAGCTCCTATGGGGAGCTCAGCTCCGTTCAGGACAAGGGGAAGCACTCCAGAGGCTGTCAATTTGAGGGGCATTGGTTTTGAGGATGCCTCACAAGAAACACCATTGGTGCCTAGGGCTGTGTTCAGAAACCAAGTCAAAACGCTTCCAGCAACTGCACTTAGTGCATCTCTGTTTGCCAAGAGCAGCTGCCTCCTCCTATGGTTGTGGTTAAGGGAATGTGTGTTTAAAAGGGAAAAAGCCCAACAGCTTCCTCTGAAGCTCTCAGCAAACACTTGGACACATGGGTAATGGGATGCCAGCCCAGAGAAGATAGGAACTAGCTCAACTGGAGTCCCGTAGCTGAATGACAGCTGGATCTCCCTGGTTGGTGGTGTTTAGAGGTGCCAACACCAGGTATGGATCATGGCCTTCAGCTAGCACCAACATGACATGCAGAATCCAAATATTCCATCCAAAATATTCATCCTTTTCCTTTTTTTTTTCCAAATTCTTCCTGCCCCTTCCTCCCCATCCAAATCCAGAGCAGTGTCATAAATACTCAGCAAAATTCATCGACTGACTTCCTTCAAAGAAGATATTGTGCTGAGCCTCTGCCAATGGCTCGGTCTACGCTCTGGTATGGAAGTGCTGGGAAAGGAGAAAGGGAGGACAGGACCATAACAATTCCACCCTCAGGGTCTCCCTATGGGTTCACTCCAGCCCCATAGCAGCTCAGAGGCTGCAGCAGGTGAAGAAGCCCAACCAATGCACAGTAGAGTTTTCCTTCAGAGAGGAACAGAGATGCCCAACCAATACTACTTCAGTAAGCAGCTTATTGCCCCAGTCTCCAGCTGAAGCATGAAAGTAGTTTGTTTTTCCAGTTCTGTGATATTTTCTGCAGGGAGCGGCACACTTTGGCAAAGCAGAGCCCTAGCTGACATCATATATTCCTACTGGCCTTCATCAGACTGCAATGTATTGCAAATTAGCTGGTTCACTCCTGATTATTTATTAGTCTGCCTTTATGCCTTCCTGGGCAATAAGATTCAGTTCACTCCTTCCCTCCTTGCCAACGCTTCCAGTGGAAATGAGGCTTGGTCAGCACATCTGCAAACGTGCAGAGTTCCTTGAAAAGGCAAGTCCCCTCCTTGCAATGAACTCCTTTAGAGCAGGGGATCAGTAACCACACATATGAACTGATCTGAGGTTAATCTATTATCGTGTCAATGGCTCTTGCATTTCTGAACACGCTCAGAGCCTCCTCCCTGTAAACGTAAATGTATGATAATCTCCTCTTCCTTCAAAAAATAAACCCTGTAACTCCCTTCTCTGCAGTAATTATGATGCCTTCTCAATTGCAATGCAAAGGGAAGCAGAAAATGTGGCCCAGCTGTATCCAGAGGTTTTAAAAACCCAAATAGGGGATAAGCAATCAGACTTTAAACTGCACAGTTTTTAAGCCACTGCTGGGAGATGTGAGGCCTCACTTGGGATTTTGAAATCTCCAGGGCTGACAGTACTGCACTACACTGATCACAGCGTTATTACCAGGATGCTCTGCGAGCAGCATCTCCCCATAGGGCAGGCTTTCCCAAAAGGCTCTGTTTCCTTTGACCAAAATGGGCTGTTGCCTGTTTATTGCATGTAGGGCACTGTACCGTGAGCAATTTCCAGTCTCCCTAGTCCTGTCTCCCTCTGAGCCCATACCAGTAACTGCCCAGCAGCACACCCCAAAATCTCTGATAGTGGCAGGCCCATCTTTTCCCCTTGTAATGTAATAAATGACAACACACAGGGGTACATGGGGAAAGACCACTTCTATGGCAATGTGTCCAGTGCCTCAGAAGAGCCAGGGAGAAGGTGAGGGAAGGTTTTGCATTATCAATATTGCATTATTGGTGCAACAGGGTCAGTCCTGGCAGTGCCAGGCACTAATTTTGGGCAGGACAGAGCAGAGCTGGTGCTTTGCATGCCCATATGGCCATGACTCCATGTTAACCAACATGGTATTGAGTTTACCCAGCTGCAGTTCCCATCATCTGCTCTGTAGTCAGCCTCCATGTCCAGCCAGCAGGCATATGGGGTAGCTGGCTCATCCATCAGTCCTGCTCCATCAGGGCAGCCAGTTATTGCTGCCTTCATAGCACTGAGGCCGAGCATGGCAGGCATGGAGAGCATGGAGTGGGGAGATGAAATACTTTGTGCATTGCAACTGCTGCTCAGCTGACAGCAGCCAGCAAGAGCTGGGATTTCCCACGATCCCTTCACCTTCCCATCAGTGGAAAGTGCCAGTTTGGCCCCCGGCTGCTGGCCAGCTCTCAAGGGCACTGCCCAGGCCCCGCTGGAGCTTCTGTGACCCAGACATCAAGCATGATGCTGGTTTGGCAATGCACTTTGCCCTCCTGCTTTGTGAGCCAAGCATCTAAACCCTGCAGGGAAAGTGCCTCCTCTTCCTCCCTGCACTGCCAGCTCTGCTTTCAGCTGCAGGCACTGCTCTGTCACCCGCCTCTGAGCTGCAGATGCAGCTCACTCTTCCCTCTTGTCTTATTAAAGCTGTTTGCTTTTCCTAGGCAAGGGACCAGCTTGGTGACAAGCAGGAGATGACAGGGAAACGTGAGAAGGAGCTCTGGGTAAAACCCATGCACAGTGCTAGACAGAGGTTGGCTGACACTTCTGAACCAGAGCTGCCCCACAGCCAAGCCTGGGTGGTCAGAGCCTCCCTATCCAGCACCAAGCTCATCCATAAATCAGGACATTTGTAACAAACACATTGTTTATGGACCAACAACCTTGGGAGTTAGGGAAGGGCACCCTGCTCCTTGGAGGGAAGATGTTCCTTGCTGTGAGACCATCAAGACCAACTGGAGATGCAGGGCAAAGTCTTCATGCAACCAAGAGTTTCTCTAAGGACTGAAATGATTTGCTTACTCTGCTCTGAGTTTCAGCTCCAAAGGGAGGATATTTCCTCTGTGTAGATTTTTCGTATTCAGAAATAGCAGGAAAACTCAGTATTTTGGTGTGCGCAAGAAGTAAAATCCTATTTACCTTGAATATTGCATTGTCTCCCAGAGGCAATCACAAGGCCACAGTTTGTAGAGCACCACAGTAAAGAAAGCCCCAGAAATACCACTGGAGATAGAAAGGGAAGGTGATTTAATATGAACCATACGTGCTGCTCAGGGGTTTCTGAGTAATCCAGCTTCTGCATGTTCTTGCTGCATTACAGAAATGATGCATTGTCTCCCCTTTTCTTGGCTTCCTTGCAGGGAATGAATCTTCCCCGAGACCCTAATTGCTTCAAATGCTCTCTGCTCTATTTATGTTTGATTTTACCCAGTGGTTTCAAGCAATACTGATCCCGAATGACAGCTGATCTAGGGCTGCACCTTGGCTAACATCTACTTTGAAGGAGTTGTGTGCAGGTCTGTTTGAATAACATCAGACAGGGCAGAGAGGACTTGAGTCTTCAATTAAAGGCTTTATAATGATCCAGTCAATACAGTGCTTTTCTTAGCAGACACAGCCACGTGACCATGATGGTTTTAATATCTGTGGATGCAATTTCAGGCTAATGTGTATCTTCCCACTATCTTTGTGTCAATTCCTTGCCTTAGCCTCTCCCTGCCTCAGTTTCCTCCTCACATACTGGCTATAGCTCCTGTTCTTGGGCCAGTGTGCAGTCAAAACCTTAATAACACACCATGCCCTATTAAAAAGAGATCTTTCCTATCCTGACTGGTGGAAAGATCTGCAGCAGCTGGCAGCCCTGGCATCCAGAGGTCAGCAGAGAGGGGCAGCATCACTTGCTGCTTCTGGGTAGAGCAGGGGGAAGAACATTTGTACCCTTCTCAGAGCACATGGCGACCCACTTCATAGCCAGGGTGAAGTGATGCCTTCTCTCTCTGCTCTCATGAGGACAGACACAGCTCAGTCTGTGTGGTGGTGGAGGACAGGAACAGCATGTAAAGCAGATGGCTACACAGCCAGCTCGGTTATTACTGGAATAAATTGGGTAAATCACAGGCTAAGCAGTTGCTCTCCCTGCGGTAGGAGAGGATCTGACACTGTGACTTAAAACCAGCAGCACCTCAGAGGCAATCATGGCTGGGAAGCTTGCTGTGCTGGGAAGCTCTGCTCAACTGAGTACTGCGCTTGGGCTTTGTTATTACTGCACTTTAAATCACAAGTACAAAATGTTTGGGACATGCTAATGACACCAGGAGAAACAGAAGCATTCTGATTTGGTGGTAATTGTTGTAATTATTTGCTGCCAGAGCAGACAGGAATATAATATAATGGGTCTGATTATTTATCAGCATTCAACACAAGAAGAAAACAGCGCCGGTAAATAGCAGAGGGTTTATTTTGGGGAACTGTTTAAAGCTAGGGAAGGACAAAACATCTCTGTTCACAACAGGGCCTGTGCAAGGCTTTGCACTGAAGATATGACAAAGGTTTTCAGGATTCAAAATAGCTGTATGTGGTTGAGGGTTTGCCCTGTGTATTCGGCTTGGTCGCACTGCCAAGGCCAGGTTAGCTGAGCAGCCTTCCCTTAAGCAAGACCCTTGCCAACGTCCTGCCAAATGCTACCCATTGGCAATGAAATAATCCATGGTGGAACACTCTGGTTACCCTTTTGGGGAAAATCCAACAAAGATGCTTCCAACATTTCCAGATGTGGCATGCAGTTTTGTCTACATTAACACTTAACTGCTGATGAGGTGAAAGGCTGAAATAAGATTGCCAAGGAAGGAAACGAGTATGACAAGATTTGTGAGTGAAAAGAAATTGCACTGAGACCCCAGTGCCTCTGGGCTGGCTCACTGCAGGGTCGTAGAGGAACCTGAAACCAGGAGAGGAGGTGAAGCAATGGGAGGTCTGGAAAAATACACGGTTAGGTAGAGGAAAGGCATTCATGGAGGCCAGGGGGAAAGAGAAGTAAGCCCAGGTGGACAAACAGGAGAGCTATGGGCACACAAGGACAGGCCTCACACCAGCAACAGAGGGCACCAAAGGCTCACTATCCCTGCGAGAGCCACTGGTGCAGTATGTCAGTGTGCTCCAAGGCTCCCCTGCACTGAGGACACATGCTGGTCAGCCCACCTTGGGCATCTGCAGGATGGGCCATGGTGAGAAGAGCAGAGCTCTTATGGGCACAAGGGCACAGCTTAGGTTTCCAAGCAACTTTCCTCCCATTGCAGATGGTGATCACTTTCCTCGTCAAAGGGGCTTTGCTGTCTCTATCTCCTCATTTGGCACCCTGCTCTCATGGCTCTTTCAGTTCCCCCACTCCTCTGACCTTGGAGCTGCTATGCAATGAACATGTCAGACAGGAACACGCAATCAATGCTGGCCAACCCACTAACTGAGTGAGCTATTATTACAGCAGGCACTGATGTGAGCAGCCACAGAAAGGAAAACAGATTTTGGGGCTCCTCATGTGTCTGGGGCTATCTGCACATCCTGTCCCGGGTTAACTGAAAACATGTGGTCAAGGCTGCCAGGCTGGTGCACAGCTACAGCCAGAGCTAGCTCTCAAAGCATCTGCATCTTCTGTTTCCTCATCCTCTTTCTTGAATAAGCCCACTAAAATCCAGCTCAGGAAATGGTGAGATACCAACATGCTTAAATGTCCTCCTCGTCTCTGATGTTAATTCTGCAGAGCCCTGCTGTTTCAGCTGCATTGGTTTTGGCTTGCTCCCTCCCATGTGAGTGTTACCAGTTGCTGGAAGACAGTTGTCCTTATTTTCCTCAGGTCTTCCTATATCCCAAAAATATATTACATGTGTAATATACATGTCATAAGCCTGAGAGCACTCAAACCAAATTCACTTTGTCCCTATGACACATGGACACCAGCCTGTGACCCGGTACAGACCTGACCCACTTTGGAAACCTAAGCTGTGCCCTTGTGACAAGGCTCTGCACTAGTGACCATGGATGGTTCTTGCTCAGCCTGGCTGTGGCAAGCAATGTGATGGATCCCAGGCAGCCCTGATGAACTGCAGTGAGAGCAGAGAGGTTGAGATGGAGACAGCAACCCAGAAAACCTTCCCACCTCCTCACCTTCCTCAGCCAGCGGTGGCACTTGTGCAGGCAGTGTTTCCTGAGGAGCAGCTTTCATCCTTTCTTTCCAAAGGTAGAGCCATGTACATAGCAAACAGCCTCTGCCTCCTGTGGTGCAGGGTTCCCGAGGGCAACCACGTACTTGGTGCAAATCTGCTTCCAGTTGTTTGCTTTGAACCTGCCACCTGCTCCGTTTGTTTGATGTCCCTGAAGTTCTTGTCTGAGAAGAAACAGTGTACAGTCACTCTCTATTTTGGAACCGGGTCGCTTTGTTTTGAGACACTGTTGTCTGGGTCCCTGCTTCTTCTTAATTCAATAGCAAAAAGCTTCCAAGTGCCTCAAAGACATAGACATGCAATTTTTAATTCACTTTTCCCAAACATTCCTGGTGTGATGCTTTGCTGAAGCCTGGCAGTTGTTACCACAAGTCGCTAAGACTGCCGAAACAGCAAAGAAATACTCACCACGTCCTCCTTGGTGTGTGTAACCTATTTGTACATCCTCTGTGCATCACCACCTGCAGACACCTGCAAACATACAGCCTCATTCAGTCCCTCCCCAGCACAAGCTCTTCTGCCCATGCCCTAGGATCCACAGCAGCCACCCTGCCAGCCCCACATGCCTGCCTGCATGTGTGCCCATGGCCTTCATTCCTCCAAGACTTCCACTTCAAATATAAACATGTTGTAAATATAAATGTCACAACCATATAAATGCCACTGTCAATGCACTCTGTATCTATGCACCCACACTGTACCAGCACATACCTCATCCAACCCTAACCTGATACACACCCTTGAATGCATTCTTCCACCCCACGCCTTGCTACAACAGGCTAAGCAGCTTCAGAAAGAGCAAATGAAAGCCCCAGTCTTTTTAATCTTTTTCCATGCAGATGGAAATGGAGTAGGTGTGTTTTCCAAGCATCATCATGCTTTGTAGCACACAGATGGTGAGTGTGCCACGAGTGGGCTCCACATCAGGCCCTGTCAAACAAAGATACAGGTGAGCACAGGCTCCCTGCTCATAGGTGAGTGCAGGAGTACAGAGATTTCTGCACAAATGAAACATACGAAGACATAAGTATATATTATGTTTGTGCATATGTGTACATACATCTGTATAAGGATGCTTGGATAACACATCAAGAAGAGCCAGTCTGGTGAGCTGCTTGCAAAGGGACTCACCAGTCTCAGGGTACACATACAACTCAGCCACTGCTGTGAGCTTGGTTCCCTTCTGTTATTTTTATAATGCCATAGCATTAACCTAATTAATTTGCTTTAATTGGAGAGCATTATTAGCCTAAATGGTCCCCCTTAAATCACAGAGAAGCCTTGGCCAAGCTCTTCACACAGCTGCCTGTCCCCACTCACCCTCCTGAAGCTGGTTAACACAGCTGAGTTCAGCCTGGGCTGTGCCTTGGCACAGCAGTCCTCCTCTTCACAGGGCTTGTTTCTGCTCTGGAGGGAAACACCTGCACATCTCAAAGCGAGATAGACTCGGAGCAAAGATATCAGCTCAGCAGTTACAGCCTCCCTCACCAAGCCACCACTCAAACCTGGTGGGAAGAGACCAGTGCCTAAGCCACCTTTGCCAGCTACACTGGTAACTACAGCTGAAAAGTACCCCACAAACACCACTAACCTGCTATTGGCTTTAAAGATAGCAAGGTTTATCACCCCATTTTACCATAAAACCTGCCCCTTTTGTCATTAAGGGCTAGCTGCAGGGAGATATAAAGGTGGCTGTGACTGAACTCAAACATGTGCAGGGGACCCAGATTACAGCCCTGGGTGCAGCAGAGGCAGCTTGCCCAGCGGACAGCACACTGCAAGGCTTTAATGTCAGCTTTCTGCCATTCCCTGCTGAAGCCAGGCTTTGACACAATAGGTGCCCATATCTATGGTGTGGCCGATACAAGATCAATGCATCCCTCTCTATGCATTTATATACTTACAATAGAGCTTGATCTGGCAGAAGGCTACAGATGATCAGCATTTGTGGAGCCATAGCAGCCACTATGCTTCTGAAAAGCCTCTATGGCCCCAAAGGCAGGTGCTGAGCAGTGAGGGTGGTTTGAAATAAACATCACATAGAAAGGTAATTCTGTATAGGAAGCATGAGAGCCAAGGGCTTGGGAGAGCAGCAAGTCCACCTTCCAACCCTTGCAAAATGGGCCAAGGCAAATTAACTGAGCTACAGCTGAAAGAGAGGGGAGGAGGATTTCAAGATAAGACATGGCAGGAAGCCTAGAGGAGCTTGGAGAGGACAGCAGAGAGGGCCTCCTGGGAACAAGCCTAAGTAGAACTGCTAAGGGAATTTAGTATCTCTCAGTAGGCCTTGGAAAAGGGGACATAGGTAACAGCTTTGTGAGGTGCTGGCTAAGATACAGAGCTAGGAGTGGGGGGGAGAGACAGGAATCAGCTCAAGGACATAGCAAAGGCTGGGGAACGCACATTACCAGTACCTGAGATGGAGTTTTTGGAGTGAGATCCAGAGGAATCTGATGGCTACAGCCATGCCATGAGGAGCATAAGTGCCCTGGCTGTAAGCAAAAGGGCTGCTGAGAACCTTGAGATGAAGATGCAAGATGTGCCGAGGCTAAAATTGCAAGCTGAAGACCAGCTGTGTGGTCACCCATCCTTCTGTTCTGAAGAGATGGAGACCTCCAGCCAGGTCACATTCAACCCCCAAGCAATAGACATGTCATTCAATAGCCAAAGCAGCTTCTTGATGAGGGAAGCACTACTGAGAGCCAATCAATATAACCTTAGCAGGGCCAGCCTCAAAGGAAGCAGCTGCACAGGGAGCTCCTCTTACATGCAAAGAATCAGGCATTCATTTCTTCAACGCTCTTGCTAGCTGGTTGTCTTCATGCTCTTGCAGGTCTGGGATCTGGGAGTGCTTGAGACTGGCAGTGCTGTGTCATAGCTCACTCTTCTCCATCCTCTCCTCTACCCCTGGTCCATAAACACCCAGATGGTAGCAAACAAGAGACCCACCAGAGGTGTGAATATAGCAGCTGTTACACTTTATTTCATTGCTTTTTTAATTGTTTTTCCAATTCAAAAAGACAAGAGAAGTTACAAAAGTACTAAAAGGCATCGATATTGGCAGGACACCCCTGTTGCTCCCACCCAGGGAAGGCAGTTTGCATCACCCGTGGGTTGGCAGAAACACAGCTCTGGGGCCAAGCATCCCAGCAGCTCTTGCTGAGCGAAGACTGGAGCCACGCAGGGGCTGCTGCTCCAGCCATCTGCATGGGAACGTGGCTCTTCAGACAGGGACCACATGTCCTGAGCACAGGGATTTGGTCTGAAGGGCCAATGCTTCCTATCCTGCACTGGTCAGGTTGATCGGCAGCAGTCAACAAGCAGAGTTGTGCCATCAAAACAAGACAAGCAGAGTCTCCATAGGGGCAGGATTCAACAGAGGAATCGGCCCTACTTGGAAAATGGGACTTGCTGCAGGGAGCCATGATGCTCTGCCGGAGGTACCTCACCAACAAAAGCAAGCACACCCTCGGATGTGGTGCTGGTGGTGGCCCAGCTGTGGTGGCCTGGAGCCAAAGGGCAGGCAGAGCTGGGTCAGCATCTGGACAGATGTTCCCTCACTGCTTTGCCCAGCTGCTCCGCCTGTCTGAGTGAGAGGCAGCTGGGGAGGGAGGAGAACAGAGATGGAGATACAGGTCCCCAGGCCTCCACAGCTTCTGGGCTTTCCCCAAGGGTCTCAGTGATGGACCCGGGAAGCACCAGTGAATGCTGGTTCACTGTGTAACCTCCTGTGGCAGCTGGACTGACCATTGGTCTCATCCACAGAGTGGCATCAAAGACCACCACACTGCAGCAGATTTGAGAACAAAAATTACTTCACTCACAGTTGCTCCTCTTGATCCAGGCAAGAAGTAAACTACTCACTCCCCCTTGCACTCAGCAAGATAGAGGCTCAAGGCAGGGAACACCTAGACAAACAGGTTACCCTCTCTGCCAGGTGCAGCAAAGGGAAATGCCTTGTTCCTCTGCCTCACCAAAAGAGGTAAAACCTTGTTCCATTAGCTGTTGTCTTGTGGCACAGAACACATATGTGCCTCAAGGACAGATCCCAGTAAAACTCCACTAGTAGTAAGGCCCAACATGGCCCCAGTTGCCTTAGGACTGTATGGAGAAATGACCCATAGCTTCACTCAAACTCTCCTCCTGTTTCTTCCACCAATAAGCAGCTGTAAAACAGAGACCTCTTTCTTCCACTCTATGCTACTTCTGGGAATACTTGTTTCACTGATACAAGTGTACCTGAATTTACTAGCCAGCATAACAGGGGAGTGGAAAGCTTGCTGGAGACATTAGATTTGGTTGAGTTTGGTGATAGCAGTTACTTTTAGCATCATGCAAGGGCAGCAGGGTAATGTTGTGCAGAAGTGCTGCATATTCCAGAACACAGCCTCAACAGAGAGGAACCCAATAGCACACAGTCACCCCCAAGCTGTGCTCTCTGATAATGCTGAGAACTGAGGGTGGGTGCTGTGCTTTCTCAGATGGCTGAACACAGACCTTTCGTTCTAGAGTTTTCCTCTAACTCCCAATCTACAAGTGGGAGGCTCAAGCCTCTCATTTCAATCCCCTTTTAGATGATATCACTGAGTTGCCAGCAGACCAGCTGGAACTCACAGCTAGATGTGCCTGCTACCTCTCCACACCCCCCTCCAAGGGTCTTCCATTCAGAAGAGCTTAAAGTGAATGTGATTGTAGCAATATCAGAGAGGGATCTTCTTGCTTTGCAGGCAGCCCTGTATAGCCTCTGTCTCCAGTCCTGAGCCCACTTCTGAATGAGAGAAGGATCAGGTCTCTAGCAAAGCACTGTAGACATAGGCACTCTTGGGACTGGACTTGGTTTCACACCCGTGGACCACTTGTCCCCACTGCCATATAGGCCATACTAGCCCCTGAACCCCCCAGACATATCAACCACCACCATCCCCAGGTTTGACATTGCCTTGGAGACTGCCCTTGCCAGTTTGTGGACCTGACTGATTTGTTTTGCCCTGAAAGACAAAATCTCTCCCTTTGCCACTATTCAGATATGGCATTGCTATGAAAACAGGCACTGCTGCAAAGCCATACGCTTCCTGCGTATGCAGCTGTACTGCAAAGAAGTGTCAATGTCCTCTTCTTCTCCCACCCAACCCCTTGGGTATCACCACCTCCCCTTCTCCCTGCCAGGCAGGTGGTTGGATTACAGTTCCTGAGGTTTTTGGAGAAACTCCTTCAGTAGGCACATGACGGTTCTTCCACTGGAGCTATCGGGCTCAGCGGCTTCAAGGTGCTGAGGGAACGGAAGGCAAAGGTGGATGGATCATACACAAGGTGGGGTGGTGGGCAGCCTCCATTGATGCTCTGATGGGGAATAAAAAGAGGGATTAAGTCAGTGCTCATACAAGCTGCAAATGGTAAAGTCCCTGCCTTGAGTGCTGGTCACATCCCTCTCTAGTACGATTACACCTCCTTGAATGAGGTCATGCTTGCACTTGCAGCAAGTGCAACATAAGCAGTGAAGCTCTTTGCTTGTGTCCTTACTCCTACCCATTGAGAAAAAGCATTCATACCCCACCTCCTCCAGGACTGAGATCCCTAGGATCCACATGCATAGGACTCATTGCACCTGCAGCCAGTAAGAGAAATAGGATATTCATGATGCATTTAGAGTCCAGGAGTCAGAACAGCAGCACTGTCAGAAAGTATCACATGGAAATTCAGATTCATTTGGCCTTGAAGGAGGATCTGCTATACTTTTAGAGCAGGGAGATAAATCAGCCATCTGGGTCCTAAGTTTTCAACAGCTCTCCCATAAGGGTTTACAAATTACATCTTCTTTATAAAGTCCCAGACACACTGAAACTCCCCAGAGTTTTGGCTCCAGACTCCAGAGTTCAATGAGGAATGGCTGAGAGATTCTCAGAGGAAAAGATCCCACCTGAAGGCCTTACAGCCTTGTTAGTACCACTGTACCAGCCACCAAAGACTATTCTCTCCTCTTTTGCTCCCAGTGCTCAGAGCAGTCCCAGAGTAAGGAGGCCAGAAATACCAGTGCACTCTGCACTGCGTGACAAGAGAGAAATGCTGTTCTTCCCTAGGCTCTGCTGGGACCCGTGGATCCCAGAGGAACTATAGTGCCAAAGAAGTGATTCTGCTCTGTTAAATAGGAAGTGGTTTCCTTCTACTTCTTGGGAATTGTTTTGTTTCTTCTCTTCTGCAAGCACAAACACCAGTGTAGCAGCTGCTTCACAGACACTCTTTGGCCAGGAGATGAGGTCTCACCACTTCATGGGCCAGCAGAGTATTTAATCATAATCTCACAGAGTTCATTTCCCAGGGATAGGGATGATCTACTGTGAGTGTCACACACTGGGAAGTTTAGAAACTCATGCAAACATCCTGCACCCTCATCTCACTTCCATCACTGCTGGAAAGGGCTTTACCATTGTTTTCACAGAGGTTAGATAAGAGATCTGACCTGGGCTCTGGTATTATGTGTCTCCCTGCTCCCTCTTCCAGACTTTTCCTAGCGAGACCCATGATTTCTCCTACTGCGCCTGCACTAAGGGACTGCTCTTCAAATAACAGGGCTTTTTAGGAACACTTACCAACTCTGCCATCTCCTGTAAGAGAGAGGTTCACTTTAGCACTTCAAAGTCAGGTCTATCAGACAGCTGCAAACACAAGGCAAGGTGATGTTTTGATGTCACCTGCTTCCGTCCTGGCTGGGTTTTCACTTGTCGTCATAGGACACACACATACAACTTTCCCCACAAAGCTGATCAAACCATCAGGCTCACCCAATCGTATCAAATTAGAGGGAGCTATGGCAGTGTCCAAGCCAGGCCCTGGTGCTGCAGTCACATGCAGCAGGATCTGAGAGTCTCTGCCTCTAGAATCTTGATCATAGCTGAGCCTCATAAGCCCTTCATGTCAGAAAGGGCCTCTTTAAAAACCAGTATGGGCAGCATGTTCCTGCCCAGTTGGTACCTCCTCTGCCAACTAAGATGGGCACTTGAGAATGGAAAATGCCAACATGGTGCTTGGCATCATCTGTGCCTGGATTTTCAGCCAGCAAATCATGCCCTGCTACATCCCCCTGACACCTTGGCCAGCAGCATAAGAAACAAGAGAGGCAGATTTAAGGGCCTTTACTCAATAGCCACCTGCTGTGGGGTTATATATGGTGTGTGCTCTGGCAAGCCTCAGAGCTGGAGAGTAACATAGCAACCCCTATTCAAAGCTAAGGGGCAGAATAAATCAGCACATTTGTCCTTCTCCAGAGCAGAGAACGTCCCCTGCCAGTGCCAAAAGGGAATGGGAACAAAGAACCTGGCAGTCCCCTCCATTTTGAAATGCCAAACAGGATTAGGGAAGGCAGCTGAATTGGCTCATTTCTGGCACACAGCAGATGAAGAAGAGGCTGGGGGAAAACGGGTCCAGAGGACAGGCAAAAGTCATCCCCAAAACCACCAGGCTTTGGATGGGAAGGTGCCTCAGGGTCTCTCTGGACCTTTTTCTAGGTCAACGCATGGGGCAAAGAGCTTTCCCAGGTACTGCAAAGAACCTGGGCACAGAACAAAGGCTGAGGAGAAGGACAGGGATGTGAGAAGACATAGGAGGATGCAGAGATTCACAGGTGGCCAGGGAGCCGCAAGTAAGGCTCAAACTGCACCAATCCTGCCTCTTCGTCATGGAACCTCTCAAGCAGCCAAAGATGATGTCTGGCTTTCAACAGCACAGCCACCACAACGGCAGGCAAGGGCAGGGTGAGAAGAGTAACTAGGCAGTAACTGTTGGCAGTAGCACGAGGATGTAGTAATGCAACTGCCTTAAATTCATAGCAACACCAGGACCAATCTGCAGTGATTTATAATCCTGAGCAGTACGGGTCTGTCTTGCACCTACTCCGTGACTGATAGAGCAGCAACTCTGCTAGGAAGAACGAGCACCGGCCCCAAACCACTCCACACTCTTCTTACAGAAGAGTATGTTTTCTTTGGAGCCTTATCCTGCTCTAGGGATGACCAGACCTGATCTGGCTTAGTCCACGACACCATTTGGGATCACAGCATGTGGTGGTCTGGCTCTGAGGAGTAGCACAAGGCAAAGCTCTGTAGATGTATTCCCAGAAAGAAGACGGATAGGGCTGGCTGCCAGAGAGGGAAATGTATTCCTCCCACCCTGTCACTTGGGCCAGCTGCCTCTCTGCAGTGTGGGCAAGCATCCTAGCTAGCCTGCTCTTCCCCTTGGGTGCCCAGTGCCAGCCTGGGATGCCTGGGATATCACTCTGACTACAGAAGGCTGTTAGAGTAGTTGCTGCCACTGCAGCAGCTCCAGGGAGCTTGCTATAAACCTGCCTGACAGCCCCTGCTGAGCAACCCCAGACCAGCTCCCGCAGAGGCTCCTCAGTGCGCAAACAGTCCACGCTTGACATTAAAGGCTACTGCGCTCACTTTAATGGCATTCAGAAAGCCGGGTAACTCACACAAAATGGAGCCTAATATGGGCCCTGTGCTAATGGCAATCATTAACCAGAACCCTCAGTTTGTTAGGCAATGTATTTACACAGCTGGAGAATGGCCTGAGACACGAGCACTCAGCTGCAGGCAGGAGGGTGCACATACTCTGTCACACGTGCCCATGCTCACCTGCTCTCACACGTCGCAGGTTCTCCCCAGGACACTTCCCTGGTCACTTGTCCACATCCCTCTGAGCACACGCAGACCTTCTCGTGACTTGGAAATCGAAAGAAAAACCATCCCTGCTCATGCAAATCTTGTCTGCTCACATCGTTAAGCCAAGCAGAACCTGAACTCCCCAGGCATCAGGGGACAGTTCAAGCAGCACAGCTCATCACTTGCTTATACAACTGCCCAGAGCAGGGGGTAATTTCTGCAGACACCTGTGCTGCCTCACTGCACGCCTCGTTTGAGTTAGAGGAGCTCCTAAGGGACCTAGCTTGGGTTTACACTATGTGCACAGATCACCTTGGTCACGTATGCTTGTCAGCAAGCACACAGACACACACTTCTTCCTCCACGTACATCCATCTACATGCACACGCTTGCAAACCTGCCACCAATTGCATTACCACCACTGAATACAGGTGGTAAATAAGCAGCCAGGCTTGAAGCATATCTAAAGCACATTAACAAAGCAGCACAACAGAAGATGGTGCAGATAGCAACCGGATGCAGGTGCCTCAAAGAAGACCAGTGAGCTTAAACACTGCAGAAGAAATGCAGGATTTCAATCATATTAGCATCCCTCAGAAAACAGAGAAATGGGAAACTGCTTCATAAATCCATCTGTAACGTGATTGTACGTATCAGCAAGGAAAAAGTACACAGGAATAAGATAAAACAGGTGAAGGATAAGTCTACTGAAACAAATACACATCCCTTCTAGAAAGCCATGCCTTACCCCTGCGAAGTCTGGGAAAATATCCCAAACACAGATTGTGAAACAACTTTATTTTGGACTCATGATTGCACAGAAGTGAGATTCTCCGGGCAAAGCAGAAGCAAGCACAGCTCCAGGCATGCTTTCAGCTATGGAAATGACAATCCTCACGGGAGGGGTAAATGAAGTTACTTAACACAACGTGTCTTGGAAAGGAGCGGTGTGCTAGGGGTGATACAAAACTAAGCCCTGCTTAATATTCCTTGGTCCTCTTTCATAAGAGCTCTAGTATCCTGGTGGGATTCAAAATCAGACCAGCTTGTGCACTCTGCCAACCCATCCCTTACTCAGGGCCAACCCAGCACAGGAGTCCCTTCTTTTTCCTACCCTGGGGCCCTGGTGGTTGGAAAACGCTGTTGAGCTCTGTTTAAAGGATACTGCCTTCCAGTGGTGGATGCCTCTCAGCGGTGGGTGAATGATCCCTTTTGCAGTCTGCAGACTCACTTGTTAAATGTCCTTTGGGATGAAAGGCACCATGTAATTGCAACTTGCAAAGGCGCATCCGATTCCCACCACTGCCCTATATGGAAAGGAATAAATCCCCAAAAGAGCCTTGGCAAAGACAAATGCCTGCCTGTTTGAGACAGTGCCTTGCCCGGGAGTAGACGGAGCCAGAGGTAGTACCAATACTCAGGCAGGGTGCAGAGAGAGTAAAGGCTGTCAGACTCCACAGTGGAGCACTGCTTTTAATTCCACTTTTCATCCCCTTCCTCTCATCCCTGCCAGGTGGTTAGAAAAGAAACTGATGACACTTCAACCTTAGTGTGTGAAACCATCACCTGCGAGCAAGGGAAGGGGACCTTCGTACTTGCTCCTAGCTATCTTCCAAACATAGCCCTGACCAAGCCAATTCCTCAGTTTCTCCTGCCCTGGTTTCAGCTGGGATGGAGAAATTTTCTTTCTAGGAGCTGGTACAGTGCTGTGTTTTGGATTTAGTATGAGAATAAGGATGAGAACACACTGATATTTTTAGTTGTTGCCAAGTAGTGTTTATATCAAATCAAGGACTTAGAGCTTCTCATGCCTTGCCAGTGTGAAGGCTTGAGTGGCACAAGGAGTTGAGAGGGGACATGGCCGGGACAGCCCCCCAACTGACCCAAGGGATATTCCACACCACATGGTATCTGCTCAGCATATGAACTAGGAGGACGTTTGGAGTGATGCCATTTGTCTTCCCAAGTAACTGCTAGGTGCGATTAAGTCCTGCCCTCCTGGAGGTGGCTGAACGCCTGCCTGCTGATGGGAAGTGGTGAATGAATTCCTTGTTTCGCTTTGCTTCTGTGCATGGCTTTTGCTTTACTTATTAAACCGTCTTCATCTCAATGCACAAGTTTCCTCACTTTTATCTTCCTGATCCCACTGGCTTTGTGGTGTCTAATTGTCAGTTGGGGTTAAACCATGACAGTGCACTGCAGCCAGGATGAACTAATTAACATCTAGGTGTTGGGACCTTCCATGAGAGGTGACTTCCTTTCAATTACAGTCCTGCCGCAGGCAGTTTGCAAGAAATAGTGGCTGACAAGCAGGACCAGCTCCTCCAGTGGAGCAGCAATTCACATGTAACTGCTGCTTTGTTAACTCCAGGAGGGCCTTTGACTATTTATTCCAGTCACAGACCTGGAGCAGCAAAACCAGTAACTTTTCAAAGGCAAGCTCCTTTCCTCCAGGAAGTCCTTCCTCCACATCCAGGTTCACATACAGTTTAATTTCAGCTAAAAGATACAGCTAACAGAACTTCATTTCGAGACTATTCTCTCTTCTCCTCCAGAAAAGAAAGGGTCAACTCCAAACATCGTTCTGATAAGGAAAACAAAACTCTACAGTGAGCATTGTTTCCCTGGGTTCTCCATTGCTCTTCCCTAAAAGGCTGAAAGGGCTGTCTTCCTCCATCAGCACATGGCTGCCCAACACCAACTTCCTTCTACACAATCACATTGCAGAGAGCAGTTCAGCACTTTACAAACGCATCACTGTTCATCTCTGAAAGACACCCCTTAAGAATCTATCAAACATCTGCACATCTGTGTGCAGAGTTGTCAGATGGCAACTACTACACCTAAGAGAGGTACAACCAGACAGATACCACTGAACTTTACTTCAAAGGACCTAGCAGATGCTTGCTGGTCACTCGCCCAAAAGCAGAAATAAGCCAGTTTCAGCTATGGGTCCCTGCTGGCACCGGTGAGCTAAGCCTTTCTTCTCCTCCCTCTCGCACATCTTGGAGAGGTGTCTTTGAGAAAGCTGTCTGCAAGCTTTGATTTGCCTGCCTGACAATCTGAAGGATGGAGGCTGCATGTTGAAAAGGGGCAGATGGGTCATTCAGAGGAGCAGGCTGTCAGTAGTCCCTGGCCAACATGAGGAACTCACTGGTCCAGGGTCCCAGTGAAGGTCATGCTCTGAAGGCCACACAAACTCTTACGAACAAGTGAATGAACCCACAGGCCCCTACTGGCGAGCTGTGTCTTGTCCTCACTTTCTCTCCTGATGCTTCCCTAAACATACCTGCAGCAGTTCCTGCACACACTGCAAGGTCTGTATGTGCCTGAGTGTGATGAAGAGTGGGGATAAGAGGAGCTCCAAGCACCCACAGACACACGCAAGGCACAATCTGACCCTAAATCAAATGTCTATACCCAAGTGACACTACCTTTTCCTCTCCTCCTTCTCCACCTTCCCTTTCCCTCCCTGCGTGGCAGGAACATCCTCCCTCCAGAGAGATCACAGACAACTGTCCTCACAGTCCCCCTCCCTTCAAGGCAAGGAACCCCAGCTACCATGCTTCTCACACAGCCAGTGCATGGCACGTACTTGTGCATGTGCAGCTTCCAGTTTGGATGAGGCCAGGCCAACGTGATTGCCTCCGGCCAGGCAGGCTGGCACAGAGCAGCATGCGGCTTTCAACTTAAAGAGAACCCAAGTTAAAACTGCAAAGTGAGTATTAATTACCCTGGCATGAGCAGGCTGCAAACACATGCTGACACAGTGCGCTTGCCTCTGGACAAACCACCTTAAGTGCAGGAAGTAGGTGTATTGTGGGAGAGGTGTGTGGGAAACGAGGATTACAGCTCTGGGGACTGGGAGAGGGAATGGGTGCCAGGTTCCCACAGACACACACATAAATGGGAGTGGGAAGCAACTGCAGTGGGACTGGATGTGGTGGCAAAAGCCGTGCCTGATGTGACATCTTGGACTAAAGCTCTGCTGGAAAACAGTGGCAGCTCCACCGTGACCCTCTGCCATCCCTGACCCTTTCTGCTCTACCACCCAAGTGTGACACAATGATACCAAATCTGAGAAACATGCCTTGCCACTTCCCAGCCCCATGCACCATGGTGCTGCCAGCCACGGCCACCACCAACACCCAGGGCTGTCCCAGCAGCAGCTGGTCACTGGGCTGCAATTCTATCCTAAACTCCTTCCTACCTCTTCCCCACACCCCCTTCTTAAACCAGACCCATACCCCACATCTGACCACAAAGCAAGGACAGCGCTGAGAATAGGAATAGGAAGGATATCAGCCTCCTGACTCACCAGGCACTCTCTACTTTCATAATGCTGTTTGGATTATGGAGCTCTTGGTTATTCCACAACAACCCTTTGGCAAGCACTTACAAAATGCAATGGGTGCAAGGGCACACATAGCAGGACTTTATGAAAAGCAGGCAGCAATAAAAATCCTTTAAGGAAGCAGAAAAAGAGACGTGACAGACCCTCTTCTGGCTGCTATGGACAGGCTGAAGGCTAGTCAGCCTTTGAGGGGAAATCTAATGAAAGCAACGCTAAATAAAAGAAGGTGTAGAGCCAGATGTTTGGGATTGTTTATAACAGATAGAGGCATTCCCACCTTGGCTACACTGGATCCAGAGGAAGTCTTTGGTCAGGAATTATTCACACTAAGGGCTGAGGTTCTCCAGGACCAGCTACCAGAGACCCTCACAGGAGCAGGCAGCTCAGTGGCTGGGTTGGGAGCATGGGGGAAGCTGGCTCCCCCAAAAAGCAAATGGATATTCACACTCCCACTTAGCAGAGGACCCTCTCGATTTTGCTCAGCCCACGTGTGCCTATCAACAGGAGACAGGAGCCCATCTAAGAAACTGGAATGTTAAAACCTCAATGAGCAGCCTCTGCACAGCAAGTAACCCAAGGACACGACCAGCCAGGGAGACGAGTCTCTCTCATTGCTTCTAAAGGGCAGGTTCAGGTTTAGGCACACTCATGACAACCAGGACAGTTTGACAAACTTAGCTACCTGCAGTTTGGGATCTCTGCTGCCTGAGTGTCAGAGCTGTTTGTACTGCATGATAGGGTATGGATAAAGACACAGCTCAAGGTACGTGGTTTGAAGATCAAAGTCCAGGTCTCTTCACACTGTCTCTCTTTGGGCAAGTGCTGGTTTCTCAGTTTAACTCTGCCTCTGGGATGCTATATCTAGCAACGCTTGCAAAGCACATTGGGAGCCTGTTATAGAAGGGGCAACATGTGTGTTTATGTACACACAGTCTTCTGACTTTTTAGAAACCTTTACTTCATGCTGCATGGTCAGAACGAGAGGTTTACACTAGTACTAGCCTGCCTTACATTTGTGAATGGCTCAGGTATCTGCCAAGAAGGCTTAGGCCAGCATACCTCCTGCTCAGCTCCAAACTGAAAAGGTCCCTTATTTTAGGAGAAGAAAACCTAGCACATTTCTGCAGTGGCCTTTTAGGATGCAGATGCAAGAGATATAGGACAGGGAAGTCATTCCAGGGATCTGGCCTCTGCCCAAGCAGAAGGCGTTTCTCAACATTGATAAGATCAAGGCAAGAGCACAAGAGGTTTATGTTCCAATTTAAAATTCTTATTTTGTTTTTACATAGCAGAAAACATCTCTCTGATCAGCCAGGTTATCAGATTGGCCTTGAAATCCTTACTCCCTCTCTGCCTGCTCCAACAAGAGCTCTTGAGACACCCAGGGGCTTGCCAGTTGGGTCTTCTACCCACCTGCTGCTCCTGAGATAAGCCCAGCTCCACTGATCCCATTCGGAGACTGCATGTAGGAATGTGTGATGGAAGAACAAGAATAGGATTAGATGAGTGTCTTGGAAAAGGGCCTGGAGTACTGAAAACTTGTGGTATTGGAGAGACATTGGAAGATTGATCACTGCATCCAGAGTGGGCTACAGCTGACCAAGCCTTGTCCAATGCAGAGGCAGTTACCTGTGAGCACGAGCATATCCTTCCAGTTCTAAGGAAGTGCCTCCATGCAACACCCAACTGAACCATGCAAACATGCTCTGGATGCTCAAATACCCACAAACATGCTGTACCCCACATCCACACCTAGAGCCTTGCTTCCAGTTACACACATTACACCAGCTGACCAGGTCTGCACACATACATTGCCCACCTCACTGTGCAGTACCCATGTAGGCTCATGCCAACCCCTCACCTTGCAGTGACATGGGCTATGCTGCACGTATCTACTATGCACAGATCCATACTTCATACACCCGCTGTCACCTCCAATTGATCTCTGCCCAAGGGGCTGATTGTCCTGTTCCATTATCCTTTATTGAGGGAGAACAGAAGGAACGGTTTTGAGTATTGTTTTTCCTTCACTATAGGCCTCACCTCACACAACTGTTACTCCTGAACACATTTCAACACAACTGCACTGCTGGGCATTTGGGAAGTTTATTAATCTCTCTGCCTTAATCTGTTTAAGTTCTTAGACTTGTTGCATCACTGTCCTATCATCCCTCTTAAGAACAGATGAATGAGTAGAAAGGTTGTAGCCTGACACCACCTGAGCTGCCCCTTGGGAAGCTGAAGGGAACGGTGATAAGGTGACACCTTAGTGTTAAAACAACACGTGGAGAAGCAAAACCCCACCTCACTACCAGATGAAACACTGTCCTCAGAAAGGACAGGATGAAAATGCTTCACTGATGTCACTAGCCATCATCATCCTCACAAAGGAGGCAATAAGCATAATCCTTTCTCCTTCACGCTATTCAGCAGCAGAACTACAGGGAGAAAACAGGACTCCTTGCTTCAAACCCCTGGCATAAGCCACTAGGTAGCCAGCCTGCTCCTCAGATCAGTTCACTCTGCATCTCCACCCAGTTGTACTCTGCCTGAATGTCACTGCCCACCTCAGTTCAGAAACAGACTGTGTGCTCTTTACCTATACTGAAACGGGAGCCTTTGTGCATCAGGGCTACAGCAACACAAGCAAACTGATTCACATGGTGATACTTCCTGTTCAGACATGCAGACAGTTGCTCAGTTCCTCCTGTAACAGCTTATCAATCCATTGCTCTGTGGCACTGGTCTTCATTTCTACCCTCACCACAATGGCAAAGTCCCAACACTGAACTTTGGCATCAGACCCCCACAACAGAGTACCAAGCCTTGTCTCCTGCTATCATCCTTCCTAAAAGGCTACATTCAGTGGGGGCACAGAACAGTCCTCCCAAGTGAATGAAGGTCCCTAGTGTGCTCTGACTTAGCTACTGAATGCTAGGCAAGAGCCAGAAATCACAGAATGTGAAGGTGACAGGCACCTCTAGAGAAAGCCAAGCTCCTCAAAGCAGGGTCAGCAAGAGCATGTTGTCCGAGACCATATTCTGGCATATGCTGACTATCTCCATGACAGACTCCACAATTTCTCTGGTTAATCTGAATTTCCTGCGTTTCAACTTGTGCTCATTACTTCTTGTCCTGCTGCTGGGTACCACTGAGAGGGAGCCCTATGCCAAGCATGTCTTAGTGGTTAGACTGAGATTTCCCTTCATATAACAAGAGCATAGCATCATCCTTTAGAGGTACTGACCTCTCTCAGCTGCTTCCAGAGCTGAGGCACCTCACACCAAGGTATCCTGCCAGGGACCTGCTGCCTCCTAAGCTAGATACACAAAAGTGGGCACTTGCAGTCACTTGAAAGATAGAGGCAAAAATGGTCCTTTACCTAATGACTCTGCCACCACGACAGGCCAAGAAGAGACAGTGAAGCATCATATGCTATTGTCATGGAAACCACATGAGCACCTCAGGTATAGAGGTGCACTGTCACAGCTTGGCAGGGTTGGCCACAGAAGCATGGATTCTGTGCCATCTGTCAGAATGGTGTGCTCTCAGTTTCTGCTGTTTATTTTAGTGTGAGCTGACATGGGCTCAGCAGGGAGCAAAGGGATAATTCTGCCTCTCAGAATCCCAAGGGACACAAGATTAGCTGCAATAATGAGCTCAAGGTGTCAGAGGAAACCACGCCACTGAGGCATCACTGGAACCCACAGGACTGAGGGACTAACACCAAGCAGCACAGGAAATAGTACAAGTCCAGGCACACCCAGGAAAAATAGTGGAAGCACATGGACAGGCATAAAGGAAGGTGATAAACAAGTTGCACTAAAACACTGCAGCAGGATTAAACTGTCAGTAGGTCTGAAGGACAGGCACAGTATGGGAAGAGCTCACAGGGCACAGGAGGAGACAGCTCTAGTGAAAACAATCCAAGCAGGAGCACAAGAGATGATAACAGATCAGGATTCATTGTGCAATCAGAAGTAACAGGTCATTGTGGGGTTGCTGGAAGACAGAATTGAAGTGCCCTGGTAGAAGGCATGTAAGGGAGGTGGAGAAACACTGTCCAGTTCTGCACAAGGTTCTAGTAGCCAGCCCAACCTGCTCCTCCTCTTGTCAAATACCAAATTCAGCAACAAAGCAGTGATGGATGATAGGGGCACTCAACAGCATGCCCATAAACAGAAGCACTTCTAGGTGCACAAAGGCATCAGTCTCATTTCCTGCAGGATAAGGTATAAACCCTGAAGGATCATGGTCTGTCATTCATCCCTCCTGCAAGACTATGATTACTGCAATGAAAGTAGCAGCTTTATCACAAAGGATATCAGTTTTCTTCATCCTGACCTGTTTTTGCCTGTGCATCACAAACATGGGGAGCATCAGATGGGGCTCAGTGGACTAAGGCACTTGTTTTGGCTGCAGCGTGCAAGGCCACAGACACATCTCCCACAGCATTATCCAGCCCTGACTAAAAGAATGCAAAGGTAACTATGGAAGAGACAGGCTGGCTGAAAAGTCAGGGGATAGGGTGCTAGAGACAGAGACTCAGCAGTGCAGACAGCATAAACTACAGGCAGGAGAGTTGGGCAGGCCTAGCCCTGCCAGGCATGTGTGTGCTCAAGAATGGGAGATGCTCAGACACTGCAGTGTCAGCCCAGCTACAAAGCCACCCAAACAACCTAGCCTTCTCGTCTGCCATCATCCAATCTCACATACCATGCACTTCTGCAGGTATAGTCCATTTTCTGCAGCTATCTACTCAGTACCTCTCATCCCTATCAAACACCACTTGTTACCTCAGATTAGCACTTCCCTCAGGTGAGAAGATCCAAATGACACCTTACAGCACAGCTATGCATAGCAGTATGAGCTCACAGCAGGGAATATACAGTTTCGCTCCAAGAGAGCTTTGAGCCCACAGCCTCCGAAACGGAAAAGCCAATGTATTATTAGCATCATCAGTACCTAATCTAAATTACAACTAGAAGGCTCTGTTATGCAGCTGATCAAGCCACAGAAACCCTCCAGAAATAATCTTCTGGGTATAGATGTTCAAAAAGAGTCACCACATTTAGATATATGTGGAAAGATGCAGGAACTGGACCAGAAAAGGGTAACTTACACGAATTTTAATTACTCTAGTCTTCGCTCCACAATTCTTCTTAAGCAGCATCTTCTGAAAGAGAAGTAGAATCCAGGGATTAGTAGAAGTAGCACGAGGGAACAGAAAGAGGGAGGTTGCAGGGTGTCTCTTTTCATCAACACTTAATTAGCAAGCAAGATGGATGGATGGGTAGGCGAGATATGAAAGGCTAAGAACTGCTAGACATGGCCTAATCTGAGACTGACTCACCCAACCTGCACAGCCCCTTGGCAGTGACTGGCACCCTGGGATGTGAAAGAACATACATGAAATTCCAGAGAGAAAGAGGTGGAACAACTGCCTAAAGGGAAGATTCTTCTTTCCTGTCCATTAGGGGTTAGACTTTGCGCTGAAGCAGGTGAATTTATCTTCCTTTTATGTAGAGAAGAATAGCATATTTAATGTAAATGTGGATGTTCTCGTTACTTAATAGCTAGTTTCTTTATGTTGATTTAGAATTAAAAAACAAAGTAAAAAGCACCTGCCCACAGTCCTAAATCCCCTTGCTATATACTGCAAGAGCCATTAAAGTTGCCATAACACATGAACTGCACAACTTAGCAAACAGCGTATACTTAGAACAGCAATTACTCTGTGTAACTACAGAAATAAGCAGGTGAGTTGCAACTTTATCCCAGTTCTGAGGCAGTGCCTTCAAAGTTGGCAAGTGAATAAAATCATTCCTTCCCCTCAAAAAAAAAATCCAAAAAGTGACTCAGAGTGGAAAAAAAAAAGGCTTTAAGAGAACAGTTTTTTTCCCCGTAAATACTTCAACTACATTTTTATAACAAAAAGCTTGGTGATGGAGGCACATCAGGAAGGAACTTCTCCATCAGCTTTTGAAATGAATAATAGAATTTCCTAGCTCCTGCCTGTTCTCAAAGAATCAGGATGGAAAAGACCAGTAAGATCACCGAGCTCAACCATTACCCCAGGACTATCAATCCCATCGCTAAACCATGTCACTGAGGACAAACTGATCTCCCTCATGGCTGCCCCTCCTGACCTCCAGTCACAGCCACCCCTTATCTACCACCTCGCAGGGACCCACACTATACAGCTGGTGACCCTACCCCTCATGGCTGTCCCTCATCTCCCTGCAAGAGCTCCCTTCATGGCCACCCCTCACAGCCCATGGCTGCCCCTGCTCTCTCCTCATGATCTCCCCTCACCTCTCATGGCTGTCGCTCCTGTTCCCTCATGATCTCCCCTCACCCCTCATGGCCACCTCTCCTGTCCCCTCATGATGGCCCCTTTCAACCACTCCACCTCTCCTCTCATGATCTTTTCTCTCATGGCCGCCCCTGCTTTCCCATCACAGTCTCCCCTCAACTCTCGTGTCCCCCTTCACGATCTCCACTCACCTCTCATGGCTGCCTCTCTTATCCCCTCACAATCTCCTCTCTCAACTGCCCCACTTCTACTTTTTTCCAGTTGGAAAGCTGCATCAAGTGTGGGAAAACACTTTAACAAAGTGACTGAAGTGTTTTTCAGATTAAGCTCTTCACACAGAAGGCCTATGGAAAGGCATTCCACCATTTTACCAACACAAGCCTTTCAACTTCCTCTCTTCTTTTGTTTGCAGTCTTCCTGCTTTTCCCAGTCCAAGATAAAAGCAACACAGTAACAGGAACCTTGGAAACTCAAAAAGCTTAAAAAAATAAGGAATAGACAAAAAACCCAATAAACTCAGAAGAAAACAAAACCCCAAACTGAACACCACAACAACTTAGATCAAAGTACGTATTATTCTTCCAGTAGAAAGTACTGCTGAGACGTGGGGAGAGAAATCCTGTTCCTTCACCACCTTCTGCCATTCCACACTCCATAAGCACATCTTTGCTGCCCAAAGCTTGGAACGGGAGCCCATGGCAGGGAGGTTGGAACCAGATGATCTTAAGGTCCTTTCCAACCCTAACTATGATTCTATGACCCATCCATCATTTCTACACCCTCTTTGATCTAAAATCCAGCCCTCAGCACACTGACATGCCTGGAAAAGAGAAGGGCAATGCAGTGCAGCAGGACTTGAAACTTGTACATAGGAAGTTGGGGGCCTGAGGAAAGTGCATTTCATTATCCAAGCATGCATAGGACAGAAGGGAGGTGCTTTCTCTCTTAATCCTTCAGCAGGCGAATCCTAATGCTGTCTTTGTTATTCATCAAAGGCCTCAACAGTAGCCATGCCTGATGCTTCTGTCCCCAGGTCTCACCTCACAAGTTTCTAACCTCAAAGGACCCCAACAGTTCTTTGTATGAGCCAGGTAGAAGGAGACAAAGGGAACTGCTGAACTGAACTAACCCTAGCCTGGGCTGTCCAACTAAACATGTCATTCTCTGGGAATTCCTATAAAACAACATGGGGCTCCATTCCCAGCCAGGCTGCAAGGCAGCTGTTGTAAGGCTGGTATTTACTGCGAGGTTACCATCTTTAAGACCCCCCCACAACCACACAGGGGAGAAGACTGAGGAGGAAGGAGAAGCTGGTGTGAGTGACAAAACCCAGGCATGCAGGGAGGGACAAGGTGAGGAGTTGCAAGGTCTTGCAAAGCTTTGGTCTTTGTAAGCATATCTTCTAGACTGCTGTGAAATGTTGGCTTGGGGGGAAGAGGAAGGTTAAGGTAGACACCTCAAGCCACAAGGCCAATGGTGGGATAAAACACATGAGGCAAAATAGGGTCCAGCAATCAATCTGGAGTCCTGATTCTCAGTTTTCAAGCCCCATCCTTGAGGGGAAGAGCACTGTTACAGCAGAACATACCCTGCTGCACTCCACTTGACTACAAGCTGCATGACTCGAGGCAAGGCTCTCTAAGCTCCTACAAGATGAGCTTTACAATGGTACTTAGCTGAACCCTCAAGGATGGAGCCAGGATGTGACACCAAACTCCACAGTGCCTCAGTAGCACTGCAGGATCCTCAGTTGAAAGTGGAAAAGTATCTTCAAACACAACCCTGTCAGCCAGGGAGCAAGCACACCACCTTCCAGTGCAGCCCAGTAGGGTCCACTGCCTAATGAGGTCCCATCCACAGATCCCCCAGTGACTCCATTACAGTGCAACAACAGACATTGCTTCCCAAGTATCAGCTGAGGCAGCAAGACCTTAAACTTACTCATTCTGGCCTTCTGCTAAAATGCATAGGGAGGAAAAACAGACACAACAATTACAAGACAACTAAGATTGCCTGAAAAGCTTGAACTAGCCCATGGGTGTATGGATGAGTGGTCAACCAAGCAACTCTACCAAGAGGCATTTAAGTGCTCAGCTATATCCCAAACACTATTTCTGTCAGAAAAATCATGTGCTCTAGCAATGCTGCTGTGATGAGTTTTAATCGTATGAGGATCTTACCACTGTTTGCACTGTTGCTACAATGTGCTGCAAGAGGATGATGTCCTACATAACAATTTTTGTTAGTTAATAGAGACCTTTGGTGTGCCTCCTGATGGGCTTAGAATTAAAAGGCAGACATGACATCCCCTCGTCCATAGGCTGTAAAACTGGAGCATAAGCCTCAGAGGAAAGTCTCTGGAACTGGGGGATTTTCTTGCTTCCATATAAATTGGAAGTGAAGCGAGACCATTTGTGCTATGCTCTTCCAACTTCACTGCAAGATCCCAAGAACATCATAACAGAGAAAACAGAGGAGGGGAGTGGGGGGAGACGGTGAGCAAGCCAGCCACATGATCCTGCAGCTGGAATAAACAGAAGGCCAGTTATCAAATGTTATTCCATTTATTCAAATTGCTTCCACCTCACTTGCAGCCACACACTCGCTGCACCCAGCACAGTAAAGCCATGCTTTACAAAAAGTAAGCTGAGCATCTTTGTGTGGTTTTCCATCCCTCGGTTCTCCCTTTCCTTGCCAACCCTGAGTGCAGACGAGGAAGCTAAAATGCAGTGCTGCCTAGCAACAACCAGGGACTTTCCATGGCAGCCTCTCCTCATCCTCCCTCTGGAGACCTCCACGTCACAAGGCAGCCATGAGATGCAGCAATTCATTAATTCCTATTTACACAGATTTGGGGTAGAGCTGAAGTAACATCTATTTGGCTACATGACTTGCAGTAGCCTAAAAGCAGGAGAAATTGCCTGTAAGAGAGGTGTCACATTCAGTTTAGTAATTATGCGATTGCTCCTAACTACCAGGCCAATCTGGAAATGCAGTTTTGTTTCCAAGTTATTTTTTGGGAGCTATGACAAGAGCAGAGATTTGCTGAAGGCCATGGAGAATGTTAGGAGCAGAGCTGAGAATAAACTGAAGGGTTTGGTTTCCGAGATTTGTTCTTCCACCTGCAGAAAAGGAAATGAAGAAGAGCAGCATTTGTGTTCAGTTTTTAATGTTAATTAAAAAGTCCCTCCTGTTGGTCTCTGACAGTACTGCTGGCATCAGAGCTGAAACCTACAGATTGGGAGCACTGTTATTTGCATGAAGTTTGGTTTATGATCTTCCACTTAAAAAGAGGAAATGACATGACTCAGGAAATGTGGAAAGTCTTTTTGAGGGCTCAAGAATGATGTCTCTCTCTAAAAACAAGACTAAACTGGAATGATTTGGGTTAAACTCCCAGAAAACAGCAGAATCTGGTCAGCCTAAAAACCCTCCCACCAGTCTCACCTCCTGTTACACAAATACTTTCTGTTTATAGCCCAGTGACCGTGCTCTGGATTCAAAAGAAAGCTGCAGGGGCTGGAAAAGATCACTTGGAGTTACATATTGACTGAGTAACACGTGGTAATGCCCCTGAACTGGAACGTGTGGCTTTGCTGCACATCGCTGCCTCATCAAAATGCCACATTAAGAGCAGAGATGAGCTGTCACCCCTGCCTCTCTCACAGCACAGCTCCCTAGTCCAACCTGGCTTTAGCAGAGACCTCTCATTAAGCTCCAAGTCCTCTAACACTAACTTGAGCAGTAATGAACCAACCCTACTAACTAATGAACTAACACCCTAACTAAGGGTGGGAAGTGCTGCCCACATGTTTGCTTATGTACCCAAGCTTTTGTACCCAGATCTACTGCATACAATCTGTATTATCTAGATGATTGTAACAGATATTAACAACACAAAGGTATTCTTAATACAAGGTCATTCTAGGAGTAGTGAGACTCTCAAGAGGGATGAATCTATGCCACACTACTGCAGTTCAAAACTACATATTTATCACTGTGCCAATGAACAGCTTAAAGACAGGCACCACAGCTAAATATTAGAATATGTGAAAGCTTGAACAATCTCTTAAATCAGTGTACAATGCAAAGTATCAGTTTATATGTTAATAAACACCTTTCAGCTTACATCTGCTTTTTATGTGCATGTTTTTAGAATGATTTCATTTTCACTACCTCCATAGGACAAAGCAACAGCTCTTCTGTCTGCTGGTGAGGGATTATTACTATTATTTATTATGTGGTTGGAGTTTTAAACCTAAGGGCTGGATACTGTTTAACTACTACCACTTTTTCAGAACAGCTTAATCTATGTCATGCAAGAGAGCACAGGAACTCTCAGTTCCACTTAACTCATTTAATTTACAACAGATCAGTACACTTCATGAAATGGTCCATACTGATACACAATCAGCTTTCTTGGACTGAATAACTTTGCACGTATTTTCACTTGTTTAATGGAAAAGATTACAAAAGTGAACAGTTTCAGTAACAGCCACTAGACCCAAAGACCAGGCTTTAAGAAGAACCCCAAGCAGGCCAGAAGTCTGCCTTTCATTAGCTCTCCCAAGGACCCTCTACAGCACTTTGACTGGAGACACCAATGTGTCTGTCACTTGGTGACATCTTAAAGCTCCTGACAGTATACAAAGGTTAAAGCAGACCAAGTTTTAAGAAGAAGCCTCTTAAACTCCATAACTCCTGTTTTACTTCCATGCTGTTAACCCTACCAGTCTGCTTCTCGGTTGTCTGGGGTCTTCCAGAAACAAGGCAGACCAAGCTTGAATGTCTACCACAGAAAATACATATGTAGAAACAGACTGATGAGGCTTCTTTGCTCAGAAAGAACTGAAACATTGCAACATGAGCAGAAACTGTGCTTTAAGTCATAGCAGAAGCCTGTCGTGAAGGAGAAACCATGCCCGGTGGTGTAATGACCATAAAGAGAAAAGAAAATGACAGCAAGGCAGTGAAGCATCTCCATGGCCCACCAAGCAGAGGGCTGAAAGGCCCTTAACAAGACACCTCTTGTGATGGGGAGCTGAAGCAGACACCAACGTGTGAGCTCCAGCCCAATGCCACCCCTGGTGCCTGCACACAGTTGGCCAGGGGAGCACAGCCCCATGGCCCTTCTCTCCTGGGAAGGCACTGGAAGCAAGGAGCCTGCCCAGCTTCTTTCCCTCCTGACCGCCCCAGAGCCTGGTTTGGGTCAGGAGGCACAGCCTTCCCTGCCAGCCTGCTGCTGAACATGGCCTGTCTCCCATCACTGCCGAGGCAGGGAGAGCACATGGAGGGTTAAGGCGCAGGGCAGGAGCGCAGCTGCGGTGCAGTGGGCAGATGAGGTCAGGGCATTGCACAGAGTGGCTATTGTGTGGCACACTGTGGCTGCAAGTTTCTGCGTGACCGAGGTCCACCTCCATCCCACAGCATGGCACAGGGTGGATGGCCCAGGGGTCCACAGGACAGGAGGCCCACAGCTCCTGGATACCAGAGAAAGGTGACACACACACGTAAGTGATGCAGCAGCAGCCGCATGGTACCAAGTGGAGTGTTTCAGCAGGGCCCTTTTTACAGCACAGGATGAATTAAAGGAAGGGGATTAACTACCTCCCAAGGCAACGCTCCCACAGAAGAGGCCCCAGGCAGAGCTCAGTGGGGATGCTGAAGCTGTCGGTCCCAGGAGCACAGTGCTCCATGTCCATGCAGCAGGGCACAAGGGAGCCAGACCATGGCTCCCGTCCTTCCGCAACACAGTGATGGGTGCTCTGCAAGGAGCAAAGCTGCCTCTGCCCTCCCAATTGGTTTAGGAGGATAACAACCAAAAACACTTTTAAAGCTATTTTGTAGGCTGACTTTGGACTGGATCTTCAAATTCCTTGGCACTGAGCAGTGCTGCCAGGGCACTGGTATCACCTTTTAGCTCTGTAGCACAAAAACTGTGTGGAAGAAGAAGGTCACAGGCTCCTCCTTACTGCTGTAAAGCTGAAGCAACTCCAGCTGACCTTACCCCTCAGCCAAGCTCACAGGCATACATGACTTCAATCAGCAGGGAAACAAGAGGGCCAGGCCTTCCCAGTTGTCACCCAAGGGTGACAGCTCCCTGCCCAGCCCCTACATCAGCACAGCACCACAGGGGCTGCATCTCACCCACAGCCTCAAATCACAGTTATTATCCGCCAGTCTGCAGACTGCTCCACCAGAAGTTAAACAGCCCCACAGCATTTAAAATACAGGCTAATTCAAGTGGTTTGGCCAACAGTCTGCTCCTAGGAAAACAAACTCCAGCATCCAAAGACTGTAAGCTGTGGTAATGCTATGGAATATCCTGAAAAGCTTCGGAGCTCCTTAGAAAGTTCTTTCTATTTCATATTCAGTTGAATTAGTCACTAATACTTCTTTTGCAACATTTACCCTCAATCTGCCTCCAAAACATCAATACATTTGGCCTTTCAACACTGTCATAAGGGGACCCTATCTCTATCAGACATGGGAGCCCCAGTTTTCTAGGCAGCACTCTGCCAGCAAGTGGCATGAATCCATGGCATCTATGTAGTGCAAACACTGACCACTTAGCATCTCCAGACAGGGCAGCAGAGGTAATGCCAATTACTGAAGTGATTACTGAGAACAAATTCAAATGAGAAGCAAACCAAAAGACCATACCAGGCCTTACAGAGCAGCATACTGCAGGGCCTGGCATCACACACAGCAAACGGTGGACCACTAAAACCACAATAAATTCACTTCTGTGGTTATCAAAATCCCTCCTAATCATGGTGTCACTCATCAGCTGATTTTGTACACTACCAGGAGTGGTTCAGCTGTCACTGCTTAAGAGAAATGGGTGAAAGCCTACAGCAAATACAAAATGGCCCTGAACCAGGGCTGAGTCTTACCTGGCAGAACAGCAAGTTTATCCCACAAGTGATTGCTCTCTAAATCAGCACAACCCACTTGCAATGACCACTACAAGAGAGAGTGAGCCCAAGCCTGGCCAGGAAGGTCTGCCACCTGGCAGAGCATTTCAATTCCCACCATTGCCAGGAACCAGAAAGCAAATAAGGTTATTAAATTGCAGGCTGCTTTTTGAAGTTCCCATTGAATACTACACCACTGCCATAGCTAATGCAAACACAGCCACCAATTTATGCAGTCATGGTCTAAGCAAGCAGACTGTCCAGGTGACTGGTTTTTGACTGCTCTTCTGTCACCTTTGTGGCATATGGTCTCCAGATACCCTCTGGATCTGTCCAGAAGCTCTGTCCCTCTAGGCACAGATAAGAGGCCAGATTTGCCCTGGCACTTCTACCACTAGCCCCTTGATTTGAATTTGGGGATGGAGGAAGAGAACACTCTGCATGGTGCATCACTGGCTCAGCAGCCGCTTCCCCTGCTGGTTTGTCTGGCAGGGTCTGAGTCTGCTGGTCTGCAGGGTACATCAGATGGTTCATCTATTCACTCCTCGCCAACCCCAAATCCCTCACTGGTTTTCTCTGAGGCCTGGAAAGAATGCAAAGCTCTACTTGTGTAGCAAGCAGACATGACCAAAACCTCCAGCACCTGTGCAGTAACACAAATATAAAGAAGGAGCAAGATTCATTAATTCCCTATCATGCAGCTGCACTTGCCAAAGTTATCAAAGTCCAAATAGGCTTACCCCTCCTGCTCACTAGAGCCTGGGAATGGAGGAGGAAGGGGTGAGAAGGGACAGAAGGGTTTAGTTTCACAGCTGGCAGGCATGGTAGCAGCTCTTGAGAAAAAGCTTACAAGGCTTTTAATTCAGGGTTGCCAACGTGACTGCTTCCTCCCTTTGTTGCTGGCCTTGGCATCAAAGCTGTCCACAGGGTACATCCACTCTGATCTAACATATCATCTTATGTCTCTAGAGTGTATCCCACTTGTGCAGTCCCAGCTTGTGACTGTTAACTGAAGCCTTGGCTGGGATGAGAGTCCAAAACCCTCCCTCCCCACGGACTTTTGCCATAGGCAGAGCGAAAGCAGAAGGCACATTGCTGCCTGCAGCTTTATCCAGTTCCCCTTGTCAGCACATGGGAAACGCTGCTTAAACACTGTCCCTGAGCACACCAAGAAAGGGTTAAGACACCATTGCAAGTCAGGCAATAGAGCAAACAGTTTCCTGCAAGCAGGAAGGCAAGAGAGAGCTCTGAAAGTCACACAGCTGTATTACAAGAATTAAAAGCAATGAAAGGTACAGGCTCTTGCCAGCTGTGACATTACGGGGACACAGAGAAGAAGAGAATCCACAGATGGCTGTTCCAATCCCAAAGCACACAGGCACTACCAGGGTGAGCACCAGGTTACCTATACACCACCCAGTAACTGAAAAACCTACAAGACACTGCAAAGGCTCTGTGCAAGCCACAGATTCTGGTGCATACCAGCCAGAAAGCGAGGAGCTTAGGCATCTGGGATGCCACATTTCCAGAAGGAGACTCTGTGCTCGCACAGGTTCAGCCTGGCAGAGGAAAGAATAGCTGTACACAGGGAAGGCAAAAGAAAAAGGTCAAAATTCTCTCAAGTCTAGATTTGTAAGCCAATTTCTTTGTGGTTTTGAGCCAATGTGAATGTTTTAGATGTTGATATCATGTATTTATGTTTTAAAGTATAAATTCTTGGCCTGGAATGCCTGTTTGTGAGCCCAAAAGCCTGCTCTAAAGAGTATAGTTAGAAAAGGGACTTTTCAAGAGGTAGAAACTCCACACTCTATTAATCTAATCCATCACAGAAACTGTACCATGGAGATCAGTGGGTTGGTTTGGGGAGAACCTGGAATATACACCTTTTCAGCAGATTCTTAGCTAGAGGGTTGGTCTTAATGGAGCTTCTCAAAAACAGGGCAACATGGGGTTTATTCATTGGACTCGAGGAGGGAATGACTTTTCAGTGGCACGGAAGGCAGCCATGGCCTGTCCTTCACAACAGAAACCTCAAAACATGACTGAATCACCTCCAACCCTCTCTCCAGCTGAGTGCCAGAGGCATTACCTCCTGGGAACCCCTGCCTTGGGTTCAGCTGGTGCTGCTGGGAGCACTCATAAAGGCAGCTTTCAGCAGAACACACATAAGGTCACATCTTCAGATGAGAACTTGGATCTGTGGGCAGTGCAGAAGCTCTGAAGAAAAGTGAAATGCAAGCTGACTGCATAAGGAGCTTTGGGAAGCCAAGACAAGCCCACCAAACAAGCAAACATCCTGAGCCACGGGGCTTGCTCGGGCTCCATGAGGTCTGAACACAGGGCACAGAGTCCCATTCCTCCTCCCAAGACACACATGTACATGTCATGTCTGCACAGCCCCACAGCGTATTACAGCATCTCTCCTTTCATATGACTCTGGTTTTGAGATCTCATTTGTTTCCATGGGCACATGGAAACAATTTTATATAAACAAGCAATGTATTAGAAATTACAGGCCAGAAGATTATTCACAAACCTGAGAGACCATTTGTTTGTCTTCAAATACATGGCCATGAAGCGGATTTGTAGGTTGAAGCTCAGAGCTTCTGATGGGGTTTGACCACCAACTTTAAAAGGGCTGACTTAGGCCTGTACCTATGTGAACAGCTTGCAAGGATTTCAGAGGGACCATTATCCACCACCTGGTGCTCTGTCCTTCCTCTTAAGTAGGTATATGGTCTCCTTCAGCACTGGAGATCAGCACTCATGGATTCCAATAACCCTATTGCACCCTCTTTGTTCACATCCCTCATGGCTACATGTGACTCCAGATGGCCCAGAAGCTGGTCCAGGGAAGCCTATCCAGAGCAAGACACAAAACAATCCAGCAAACAGTGCTTTCTCTGGGCACTTCAATGCACTGAGCTTCAGCATCTGCCCTTATCCATGGGCTGTCAGCACAGGATACACACCATTCCTGCCAACTTTTTGAACCTTCTGTGAGAGCAGTGATGAATCAGCTCAGAGGCAGAAGCAGACCACCACCTCCCCAGCCCTTGTTAGCAGAGCAAGGCAACCCTTATAGCTGTGCCCAAAGCACTAGTTGGAGAACTGCTGACCTCATGATTGTGTGCATCAGGATTCACTTTCTAAATCACTAGAAATAAGCCTTCAACTCAGTAGCCTGTAAAATCCACACCAGAGCCTATATAACACGTGCCAGTGCTCGTAACACGTGCATCAATTTTAACACACAAATCAATTTGTTGTTTCCTTCATTCAGTTCAGGATTTCTGCTCATCTGATGCTTACAAAACAGTCATGTCCTAGGACCAAGAGGGCTCATTCACCCACCATGCTGGTGAAGAGCAAAAGCTCAGGTCACCTCATCGAAAGAAGAAATTGTCCAAAGAGAGACTCGAATGTCTCAAGGCCAAAGTTATCAAGATCCTCTGTGCACAGAAAGGTTGATAACAAAAACAATCATTGATAACACATTTACATGAATAGTTTTTAGGTAGTTTGCATGATTTGGGTGATTGCATCTGGAAAGCAAACAAACCAGTGTCCCAACTCAGTAGAGTTTTATACAGTAGACCAAGTACAGGCAAGCCTCACAATTGCAGCAGTAGTTACTGCCACTTTATACTTCAAACCCTACCAGCAGCCGCATCATGAGATAGCAACCTGATTTGTTTCAGCTTCTTGTGGCTTACTGTTGCACTAATCTTTAGGGTCTTCCCATAGGCTGTTTAGCACAACTGCCCATAGTGAGAGCCTGCAAAAAGCAGACAGGAAGAATTAGCACAAAAATGCCTTTTCACACTTACTCTTCTCAAGTCTGAATGCTACATTGTCTGAATGATGAAAGAAAAGATACAGGAACACTATAAAGATGTCCTACCGGAAGTCCCTCTGCTCAAAAACACATCTTCAAATCACGTTTTCCAACAGCACCACTTCCACTGCTCATAACACTCATACCTCTAACAGTGCTTAGAGATGGCCATGTTACTCAGAGAATGACATGAAATTGTACTAAGCTGAAGAGCTTGATTTAACGATACACCTAATTCAAAACTACAGTGAAAACACATGTATCACTAACTCACTGTGCTATTTCAACCAGAGCTATGAACAGTAGCACATCTCACATTGAGACTTACATTAGGGTATACTCAATATAGCATCTTGTCACCTAGCGAGGTACAGCACGTTCTTGGTTTGCCCACCTTTCCTGTACATACAGGAAACAATGGCAGTAACAGACTTTCCTGAGCAAACCCAGGGCATTCCCTATGGTGGTTTTCCCAAACCACATCGCCTGTAACGTAACAGCTAACAGGTTTAACAGCAGTGAGAAAACCAGACATGTGACTGGCTCTATTTTAAAGATATTCCTACCTATACCACGAATTGCACAGATCCATTGGCTTTACAGCTTGGAAAACGATGTGTTAAACTGTACTTTGTTTCTTAATGAGGTATTATGCCCACACACCTTCACTCCAGAGCCTAAATGAGTGTCCCATGAGCCTCTGAAGTGATATGCAAGATATGGAGGCTTCAGGAACCTCCCTAGGTAGGCAAAAATGAATAGGCTTGCACTAAGATTGCAAAGTAACTTGCACAGTGATTCAGGGTTTTATCCTTTCTGTAACCTCCTTTTTTCATTATCAAAGGCACGAAGGTGAAATTAGAGCTTACAAGGATACGCCAGGGTCTTGAAACACAAGCACATTTTTAGATTTAAAAATACAGTTTGCCTAGCATAGACACAGACCACCGACTTCATTTATATTACGTTCCTAATGCTCTAGAGGATGCTTGGTGTTGTAAATTCATTCTTATGGAAACTGCTTTCCATGAACAAGCAAAGTCCAATAGGAGACTGAAAAGATTATTTGCAATAAGGAAAACCAGCAAACTTAATAGGGCTTCTCTTAAGTACCTTAATTTGTGCTTTCTTTTAATGTACCTGAGGCCTCCAGGACACCTATGCTTTTGAAGTCTTGAATTCAGGAAAGAATGTGATTATATGTTTGTGCCTTGGAGAGGAAGGCTTCACCTCTGACATATCGGTCATCTCCTCAAAACCAACTGCAGCTCAGCAACAAGTGTGCGTCTGGGAACAGAGCTCTGGAGAAGGGCAGGAAGGTTTAGAAGAGAATTTGCTCTGGTTTAACTCAGTCTCCATCTACATGAGAAGTAGATGCCTCTATTGAGTGCCTCCTCCTGCGAGATGAGCTGTGGACCAATGCCCAAAACTGCCATTGACATCAACAGGCTGAAAGAAAGCACAAGCAGAGCCCAGCAGTGCGGTTCTCACGTGAGTCAACAATGGAGAAGCTATTCAGAGCCAAGGCAGAAAATCAGAGCTAAACCCCAGCCCATGCCAAGGACAGCTGTGTTGTTGACAGCCAGGCTGGCTATTCTACTATGCCAAAGCTTGTCCAAAAAGAGTATTTCCTAGAGTGTTTACTCTAGCTGCAGGCTTGGCCTTAAAAGCTCAGCCAGCTTCTGCCCCTTGAACACCAATGGCTGCTATATTTCCATGTGTCAGACCTGCCTTGGGACAAGCTGCTTGCTTCAGTGTGCCATAGCCCAGAGCACAAATGCCTGCCATTAACAGTTAATGCTCACCATCACAGGACTGCCCCGTTTCTGTTGATTCCAAACCCACATCACCACCTCCCTCCTTCCTTCTCACTCACAGGCAGTGCCCCAGGGGAGACTGCAGGATGCAAAGCACACCTCTCAAGTGCTGGTGCCAAGCCATGCTGTGCTGGACAGTGTCCTGCCTCAGAGATACAGGGCTAAGCAGTGCCAGTGGAAAACAAAGGGAAAAACAAGCCCTAACTTTCCGTTCCTTGATATCATTGTAGTGCTTTGAACAAGCCTCTTACTATTCGATTTTTAAGCAGCAGCAGCCCCTGTTGTCTTGTATGTGCTGACTTTTAAGAGACTGGTCATTTGTGTAAGTGCTCAAGGTGAGAATTCAACACTTAGTAGTGGTGGTAGGGTAGGAACAAGAGAAAAAGCTTAACCTATCTCTTCTGCTCATTTCAGTTTCTTAATCTATGCAACCGTAAGAAAAGTAAGCCAAAAACTGCCACCAGGCACTTTCTGGGCTACATAAGGATTAACCAGCTTGGTTCTAAATAGCTATTTACCCTCTATAGTCTCCTCAAGCTCACCTCACTGCTCCTCTGAAGAGGTAAATGTAAGGCTTTCTTCTTTTCAGAGGTTGCTAGCATAAGCAAAAGATGTAACTCACCACGCCTGAAGAGAGATCCATTCATCCACAAACCAAATACAACATGGGCAGTGACAGCATATGGTGAAGCCACCTGCAAACTCCTTTCCTCCCCAGGCAAGGATGAGATATTTGTATCACAATGAACCACATGCTGCAGAAGGAGACACACCAAGGCTGTGTGAGGACAATCCAATCCTATTCCAGAAGAAAGCGCTATAGAGAAGGTTCTGGCCTTCAGTTCCAAGCATCACCTACTAACTGGTCTTGCTGGAAAATACAAACAGGTTACAGTAAAACTTCTTAATCTGCCAAGCCCTCAAGGCTCCTTGGGCTCAATTCAGTCAGTGGGGAGGAAAATGTGCCAGCATTACCCATCTGCACTGTATTGTGTCAAAACAAGAAACAAAACACCTTTTGGAAAACCTTCTTCAAAAAGCACCCACAACAGCCACCTCCCAAAAGAAAGAAGAGGAATATGCTGCAAGATGGACACCCTTGGGTATCCAACCCAGAACCCACTCTGTGACTGCCATTCACTCCACCTGCAGTTAGGATCTCTAGGGTTTGCTGAGTGATGCTTTGTATGGCCTGGCTGACCATGAACCACTGCAGGAAATAAGTCAGACTGGGTTTTCCTTCTAGTTCAGCAGGAACTATTCTCTGTGGTTCTTTGAGAGAAAAAGGATCAAGATCAAGACCCCAGCCTTATCCATTCATATGCAGATATTCTGGCAACCACTTCCAGGTGACAACGCTCTCCCCTCTCACCCCCAAATTGACTCCCTCCAGGCCTACCTACCTCTCAGTCACACCAGGAGTTCAAGCCTCACACAGTACCACCCTCACTCAAGACTCCTCCTTAAATCACATCTTAAGGACACATGCCAGTGATGCCCATATGCCCATTTGATCTCCTCTCTCTGGTCTGCAGCCAAAGAATTGGCTTTAGCCTAATTCCTTCTTACCAAGCTTTAGAGCTTAGAGAAAAAAGGAGAGCAGGGTCGGGAAGGGAGCCAGCAAGCTTGCCAATCTAAATGATAAGCCATCAGCTTTAACCTTAGGCTCATAATTTACTGCCACTGGTGCCAGGATGCTGTTATTGTCCCTTTGGGAATCTTAATACAACAAAATTACTTTCTCTAGGCTTTGTCTCTATGCATTCTTAATCTCATCTTCCCCACAGGTCTCTTCTTGCCTTCAACATACACTTTCCCAAACTTCAGCCACATCTAATTTCCTTCCCTAATCTTCCTTTCCCTTCACCCAAGCTCTTTGTTGCACTCCCAATGACTCTGACCAACCTAATCCCCACTCTTTCATGATTCAAAGCAGCACCTCAAGGAACCAGGTTTCAGAGGTTTCAGCAGATGTTCAAGCTGCTGCCTTACACTTTGAGACAACCAAATGGTACTTAGGTCCTATGGTAGCTATATTCACCAGCATGCATGCTCCTAGGAAAAGAAGGCAAAGTTACATGGTCAGATACCCAGAGACAGATAAATGTTTCCAGAAAGAAGCACTTGTCCCATCTCCCCCTTGAACTGTTTCCCCTTTGCATATGTTACAAAACCAGGTGAAAAATGCATAACAGGGAAGGAAGGGATTAACAGAGAAGAGCTGAAGTGTTTGGCACTAGGAACAGACAAGCTAACACACTGCCATGGGGCTAACACAATGATAGAAGAGGTCCAAGGAGAGATGCATGATCAGAATGAAGGCTGGCAAGTAGCGCACCTGAAAGGTGAACACAGCATCAGCAGATCTCATGCAGTGAGGCCACACCTGGAGTGCTGGGTCCAGTTCTGGACAGGAGAGATGTGGAGCTACTGGAGAAAGTCCAGCAGACAGCCACAAGGATGATTAAGGGACTGAAGCATCCCTCCTATAAGGAGCGGCTGAGAAAGCTTGGATTGCTTTTATATTGTGCACCAACACCTAAAGGGAGGATGGAGGCTGTGCTTTTCAGTGGTCCCCAGGACCAGGGGTAATGGGCACAAACTGAAACACAGGAAGAGGTTCCCTCCAAATGTCAGGAAATGCAATTACTGTGAGAGTAACTAAACACTGGCACAAGCTGCCTAGGGAAGTTATGGAGTCTCTGTCCTTGGAAAGACTCAAAAGCTGTTTGGATGCAGTCCTAGGCCACTGGCTGTAGGCGACTATCCTTGAGCACAGCAGTTGGACTGGATAATCTCCAAGGGTCCCTTCCAACCTCAACCATTCTGAGAATGCTCTAACCTCTGTCATAGTGACTGATGCCAAGAGTTTAGGAATAGGACTACATTATCCTACTTGCTTTGCCCTTGGCATTTACACCTGGCACCGTGGCAGCAGGTGAATCTTACTGTCAGTGAAGTGAAAACATAGCCCAATTGCCTTCTTCAGGAGAGAAAATCATCACCCTTTCTAGGAAGCAGCTAGGCCAAGCTCTACATGAATTACTGCTCTCTAATGCTCTGATTCATCCAGCCCAAGAGCACGCAGGCATGTTTTCATATGGATTAGATAACCATCCAGGGAACACAGAGAAAGAGGTATCTGCTGCCTGGCAGAGACACAATCACCCCCTCGGGGCAGGGTGGGCTCCTCATGCCTTCCCTTTGTTATTGAGTCTCTCTGCCTTCCAGATAGCACCCTTTCTTCCCACTCCCTCCTCTCCACCACTGTCAAACTAGGAGTGTCTTAATCAGCAAACCAGACATCAGCTGGGTGGCACTGAGCCAGTCCTTGTAGCAAACATCAAACCAGAAGAGAACACCAATGCAGCTCCTCCAGATGTGCAAAGAACAAGACACTCTACCATGCCCCATTGCCCACTCATGTGGTCCATGAGAGCCCCAGAGCTCCATCCCTGCAGGCCAATAGACTGGACCACCAGTCATTTTCAGCTCTAAACTTTCTCATGCTCGGATTGCCTTGCAGCAGCCAGGAACACCCTTTGTTTTGCTGGCTGCTTTGGTGCCAAATGCTGGTAGGGGTGAGATGGACAGGAGCTTCTGTGCTGGAGGAACAGCTGGTGTAAAATACTTGTGGGGGTGACAAATAAAAGCCACATTGCAGGAGGTTACCAGAAGCAGGATTTCTCATTCTGCAATGGCGCAATCAGCTTCTGCAACAGTTTCCTTATTGCATTGCTTCAGCAAGCATCCTGCTTCGCCCCAGGACAAAGAGCTGCTATGGCCCAGTTTCTCACCTGGGAGAGACAAGTCCTGGCATGGGGCTGCTTGGGAAATGGTGTAAGCCATTAACACTAAGCACAAGCCCCTCAAGTCCACTCAGTCCCTCTGGAGAGTGAGGCCCAGGGCAGTGGGGTTCCCAGCTCCCCATCAGCACAGAGGCAGGCTCAGACAGGCAAACAGATGATAACCATTTTCAGGAGCTGAAGAGGCCTGGATTCAAATGGGAGGCCAAGAGGTGAAAAGGGCTCACCAGCCCACACGTTCTCTGTCTGGAAGCTATTTGTCAAGTCCTGGAGAGACAGAAAAGAAAGCCCAGCTGTGGTAAGGATATGGAAATCTCAGCCTGGAGCTATTACCAGCCCAAAGGCCAGACCCCAGTGAAGCAAGGGTCAAACACTGCTCCTTGGTCATGGGTGTTGAGTGCTGCCCTACAGTCTCTGTGCAACCAATATTGGCCCCAGGAAAGCTTTCAAGTGACAATCACCTTACCAGGCGCAATCCAACCAAAGTACCAGCATTCAAACATTCAGCAGAAGGACTGTTGGGTTTGGTATTACACAGCTAAGCCCAGATCAGAGTTCACATTGCATTCAGGCCACTTTCAGTGCCAAGCCAAGATGTAGTTCCACTTACCTGTTGTGCTCAGCAACTACACACCCACCAAAGGGGTGCAGTGTCTGCAGTGACAAATCTAAATGCTAGCACAAGATGCATTTTCCTCTCCTGTGTTGGCCTTTTTCATCTTAGCACCTCAAAGCACTTTAAATAATGCATTTAGCCTCCATAAGAGAAGAGTATTGATATTATCTAATCATACTTGCAGGCAAACCATAGCAGGAAGGTTTCACAACTTGCTCAGAACTACCTAGTGACTTTGTAGTGTAACTGGAAAGACACCCTGGCAGCCAAGCTCTCTGCCTTGTACTTGAAAACAATACTTTCCTTACTAGCCACCTACCCACACATAAATGAGGACAATCTGGATTGCTCATCATGCCAACCAAAAGCTGCCCTCCCCTACAAGAGCGATCTCTTACATTCTCTCTCCATGAAATGCTACATTCTGGCTTCTCAAGCTGCTGAAAGATGTCAAAGGAGCTCCAGGCAGTCCCACTGAACAGCACTGGAGAAAGGACCCTTAACTTCCTCTCCATTTACACAATGTGCCAAGACCAGTTAGTCTTGGGAATAAGTTCAGGAACTCCATGGAGTCTTTATGACACCCCAGACTTCCTTACACCTTACCTGACCCTAGCATCCTTCCGTGACTTCACCTCAAGGATGTCCCTGCTCTCCTTGGCCTCATGCTCTCAGCACTGCTGTAAAAGCTAGGTCTGTCAGAGGTAACAGGGTGAAAGCAACCACAAGCTTTCTAGGACATGCACTGTCTTCATTCAACAGCAAGTGAATGGCAGAAGGGCCTGCATGTAATGACATCGGGTCCAAGGACCATGATCAAGGGGTGGCTGGAGGGGGCATTCACTGCTGTGGGATGGGTGTCTGCATAAGCCAGGGTATTTCTGCCCAATTAGGGGAAAGAAAGAAGTCTTCTGAGCTAACCTGCTAGTCCTCTGGAGGAGTGAAGAAAAGCACACACTGAATTGCTCAGCCTCAATAGGAAGATGCTGAGTAGCCAGCTCAGCAGCCAGCCAGGGTGGGAAGTACACCTGCTGACAGCTCAAGCTCACGGCTGGAGCACAGAAGGGCAGAATAACACTGCCCTGTGAAGCTGGAAGGGCATGGCACCTCACCAGCAAAGGACTTTTTAAGCCTGCTCCTGTGCAGCCTTCCCTGCTGAAATGCCCAGATGGTAGAGATTTCCATACATCCCACAGTCCATGAAGGCAGGAGCATAGCAACTCTTTAACACCTTAAAAGGGCTCAGATTGCCTCCAGCCCACTAGGTCTCTCCCACATTTCCTAGAATCAGAGAATGGTTTGGGTTGGAAAGAGCCTTAAAGCTCATCCAGTTCCAACCCCAGCCATGGACACCTCCCATTAGAACAGGTTGTTCCAAGCCCCTTCCAACCTGGCCTTGGACACTGCCAGGGATGGGGCAGCCATAGCTTCTCTGGACAACCTGTTCCAGTGTGCCAGCAACCTCATATTGAAGATTTTTTTCCCTAATACCTCAACTAAATCTACCCTCTGATGGTTTAAAATCATTCCCCCTTTTCCTATAAGGTTTCCCCAGAGCCTTCTCTTCTCCAGGCTCAACGAGCCCAGCTCTCTCAGCTGGTCTTCATAGGAGAGGTACTGCAGCCCTCTGAGCATCTTTGTGGCCCTTCTTTGGACACAATCCAACCAGACAGCACGTGATAGCAAGGATTAGAATAGCAAAGAATAGCCTGATGTTTAGAGCCCAGATGAAGCCTTGCAGTACTCAGTTTACTATTATCATTCCTCACTTAACATTGTTCACCTGACTGAAAAACACATGACGCTAAGTGCTGCCCAGGTAGTTAATACCAGTTTTGTTGGAGAATGAAAACAGATCAAGAAACACCTTAGTCCCATTTTACAGATGGAGAATAGAGGTACAGAACGAGACTTGCCCAAGGGTTTGCAGCAGAACTCAAAACAAAACCCAAATTTCAGATCATTCTCATAAGAAATAAGATTGCTGAGTTTAGCTAAGCTGATGGGAATCCAAATGTCAGAAGATGGAATCTACAACATTATTGCTAATTCTATTGCCATTTTTGTAGCAGAAACAAGTACAGGTAGCAAGTAAGAAGTCATCATAAAGCTTCAACATGTTACTGCTTGACAGGTAACCAATTGGAACCATACAAATAACACAAATGACCACACACTGTTCTGATATTCAGGCTACATGTCGCTTTCCATGTGTTTCCATGTGCTCTATGTCCCTCCTGTCCCTCACCAAAGTACACTCTTACATTGAAGCCACCAGGCAAATATCCTTTCTTTATAACAGGGATTCCACAACCTACAAATGTAAAAGTGCTTTAAAACCCACACAACTCTGCTCCACCTTCCAACATCTTCTGCAAAACTCTGCCACAATTGATGGAGAAGTGTGGAGAGCAGGGAGCAAATTGGTCTCACAAGGTTGCCCAGAGAAACCACAACAGTTTGTATTACTTAATTATACCCTAACCTTCACCAACACACTGCTGAGAAGAACTTAAGGCAGAGTGGGTAGATGTCATGCCTGGGATCCAAATGAGAGCAAGCATCTGCTCTAAAGGAACATTTCTACATTTACTCACATGCACTCCAAAAGAACAGGCAGCTGGGCACCAGCTCACCAGCTTTCCTCTCATCTCATTAGGATGTGAGACTAATTAAAGTCTGTCAGTATCAGTAGAAGATTTGGGTGATGTGAAATGCAAGACTGGGCCTTTTGAATGTTCTGTGAGCAGAAACTTGGCTAGAAGAGTAAAGAGGGAGTGATGAAAACCGTACTGAAACCACAAGTCCCTGCATTATGTATTCATGGGATGTATGCTGCCAGCAGGACTGAGAACAAGAAGCAATGTAATGGGGAAATGGAGGGGTCTTGCATACATCTTGGAAAATAAATATATAGTCCTTTCTTTCAGTGGGTTCATCTTGCAGGCTTAAAGGGGGTGTTGTTAGTGAGGTTAAAACTAGTACAGCCAATCGACCAGAAGCTGCAAAATTCTTCCCTAGCAAGAGGAAACTCAGAATTGAGATTGACTGTCTTTAACTGACTGCAGTTTACCAGGGTCAGCAGATGCCTGCAGATACCCTTTCAAACAGCTGCTCTACACCAGTGCAAGAAAAACAAGTAATGAAGAGGGAGCTGGAACACTAGCTCTGCAGTAGTGCCTCCTGGAAAAGAGACCCCAGATGGGCACTATGCAGGGCAGCCCAGCACACCAGTACCATGTGCACTCCATTTCCCAGCCACTACAGAAATAAGGCAATCTCTTGGCATTTATACACCTTAACCCCAGGCCCCTACGCAGGTCCTGCAAAATCAAGAGCAACTGCATCTAGAGCAAACCGTAACCCTTTGTAAAGTGTCCACTGCTGTGAAACTCCTAGGAGGTGCAGAGAGACCTGGCCCCAAGGAGATCAACAGGTGTGAAAATACCTATCAAGTCTACAATCACTTTCATCACAAAGGTGTCTCCTTATATACCCCTAAGCAATTAATTTCTTTTGGAGTAACTGGCATGGGTCAGATCATGGCAGCAGGGGACACAAGTCAACTCCAGTGATTTTGTTCCTGTGTTATATGATCAACCAGACAGTCTGGGTGCTGTCTTCCTAATGGGGGTAGCAACAGAACAGCCCAACTGTAGTAAGAGCCACTCAAGTAGCAGCAGCTACTTGAGCATCTAACAGTTCGGTACCTACACTTCAGCCAAGCTTACTTTAGACAGAGAGCAGAAGTAGGCTTAAAGAGGGTATTCACAAGAAGATATATTCACAAAAGGTAACCCTATGAATTTACTGAACCCTGACCCAACAAGTCTTTTATGTCTTTCCTTAGACCATGTTCCCTCAAGTGACGCTGCCTTCCTCATACGAAGCCCTTACCTGTTGCATTTTCTCCAGGTCAAGGCTGGGCCTGCTGACCTTATCCCCACACCCTTGTCGATGTCTCTTACAAGGCATGACTTGCTCGAGGCCTGCCCCAACACTTGTGAAGATTAAAGGTCTGGAGGCTGTGCTCCGCACCAAGGGCTGGAGTCTCTTGGGAGGGGAGGCACTGAAGAGCACGGGGCTGGGGCTGGCGTGCAGACCATCAGCAGGCTCTGCCACAGGCCGGAAGGACATGGCACACAGGTTCTTCACTTCGTCGTCGCTGGAGGAGGTGTTGTTGCTGTCACTGCAGCAGGCAAACCTGCTCACCTGAGACCACTTCCGCTTCTCAGCCGCAAACTCCCGGTGAATGCGCTCAAGTTCCTCTTCCGAGCTGTGGCGGTCAAGGCTGGCGTGCAGGAGGGCACGAACCTTGCAGCATTGGTTCTCCTGGTTCTGGAGCTGGTTGGTGGCCAGAGGGGTCAAGGTACAATTCCGTCTTCTCTCTGGTGGGAAGAGGAGAGAGAGTAGTGGCAGAGCACATCTGTGTCCCATGCCCTGGATATGCCTTTCCCCGACCTGTGTTTTTTCCTTCCTCCCAAGTAAACTGAGCTGTTTTCCCACCTTTTCTTCCCCAGAAGACACTCTGTCTGAATGCTTCCCTTGGGAAGTTTCCAGACTTTTGCTTAGACCAGACTGCTAGACATCCCCTCACAAATTGTCACTTGGAAGTCCAGCTGCAGAGCAGGAATGTAGATTTGCTGCCCACCTCATCCCCTGAACGTGGAGAAGACCTGATCTTACAAATGGCGTGTCAGGCACTTGCTTCCAACTAAAAACATTAAGTTCTAATGACCAGTTCTCAGGGCAGAAGAGGTAAGTAAGTTACATTATTCTAAGCAGCACATCTGTGGCTCAAATAATAGAGATCTGGTTTCCAGAGGTGAAAGTCCTCTTACTATTACAAGATTTGTCATACAAGAAAGCTTGCCTTCAGCCAAGAGCTGGGCACACTTTACCTGTCCTGCTCAGCTCTTCCCATGTTAAGCAAATGGGGGCAGGGATTTTAATTTTGATAGGTCATGTCCTGTGGGTCAGGAATTTAACTTTTGCCTTTGCATAAGAATCCACTTGAATTTGGCTAAACAACAATAAAACACAGGGCATACACAAATGGCAGAGACTTAGCATAGCTCAACAGATGCTCTAAGCTGCTTTATGCCACATTCAAAGCCAGCAGCAGAGCACCTGTCTATCCTCTGTCAATAGGGCTGCCCAATAACAGTACAGGAGGAAGGGAGCAAGCGAAGTAGAACATGAGCCCAGGGGAATGAGGGAAGGTCAGAACTCCAAATGGCAAGGAAAAGGATGCCTATAACAAAGATGATGCAGGTGCACAAGAATGGAACACAAGATAAATTTTAGTCCCAGTTCTGCTGCTGGCTCAGTTGTAAATCTCTGCTGCCCCATCTCTGCAGCACTGACGCCTTAACACATCTACCTCGATTAAGAAAAGTGTGACTGCAGTTTCTGATAACACCAGCTCCTGCCTGTGAGGTCCCAAAGATTACAGGGTGGCTGATTCAATGTATTCGGTTGTGGTATGCTGGGGACAGAGAAGGAGGCACTTCCAAGAACACAAGCACATCCCTTTACCTCTGTCAATCTGAGCAAGTTCCTGGTTCTCTCCCTCAGAGTCATCGCTGTCCTCATCACTTTGGGGATAGGAGATCTAGGGGGCAAAGAGAAATAAAAGGCTTCATCATAAACACTGAATATTGCCCTGCTGGTGCCCAAGCAGCTTCTCCCACCCTCCCACTCTCATATCCTGCAGGAATCACCCCACCTAACTGCACACACCCAGCCATACCACTTCTGTTTACACATCCTCATCTCCAGCCTCAAACTCCCATCATATCCTCTTACTTGCAGCAACACAAAACACACAGCCCACTGCTATTTCCACCTTACTGCACCACCAGCTCTTCCTCAAGCACAACGAACATACCCTTAGCTTCCTAGGCATGCAGCTTGTAACCATCATGGCCTACCACATCCACATCACGTGGACAACTGAATCTCCAAAACCCACTGCTGAAATAAAGACACATCCTGTCAACAGCGCTATCATCTCACAAGGTACCCACAAATGGAAGTGGTATGTTAACTTCAGCCATCCTATGTACGTACCCACACTTCCCCTTGACAGCACACACTGTGCTGTCCCTGCCAGCACAGAATCTTACAGTCCCACAGAACACCTGTAAATGCTCTTAGAGCAATGATAATTCACATGTTCTGTCTATCAGGAATTTTCAGGAACATTCGTTCTGGGTCAGTGGATGGACTTCTCCCAACCACTTACTGCATACCCAAACACCCAATTAAAACATGTTCTAACACGGAACAAACTCGGTAGTTGCGTCTTGAGAAGGGTTGGGATATCTGAAACCAAGTTTTTGTAGGTCAGATAGATCCCATTGCTGCAGTTTCCTGTGTAGAGGAAACTGTACCTTAGTGTGTGTCTCTGGCAACGGCCAAAAGCAAGTAAGTCAAAGGAAAATGCAATACTTCAAAAGAAACCTTTATAGAGACAGTTCTGGAATAACATGATCAGTACAACAGCAGTTTCTTCATTCCTTACAGCTTTTTACAAGCATGCCCATCATTCTTAGCCGAGTCTCCCAAGCTACTTGCCCACAACAGAACTCAACGCCAACAGGTTGTAAAAGGTTACACGCTGTGTTTCCTTGTTAAAAAGGTCTGATGTGCTGTGCTTGGCTTTTATAGATAAGGCAGCACGCAGCCATCACACTGATGGGGACCTCTTTTACCTCCACCACTGCTCTAGGGAAGCATCCTTGGAGTGTTTCAGCCTCTCAGAGGCCCAGAAGAGCAACTACTCTTCACTAGGTGCCTACAGAAGACATGCAGCTGGTGCAGGGAAACAGGAATAGTGGAGCAATTCTGACCAACACAGCTGGTAGTCAATGCACCTATTTGGTGACCACCACAATATGACTGTGTTTGGGGATTCTGTTCCCCCAAAAGCCTGTTGCCACCTTTTTTTCTCCTCCTTCTTTAAAGCTACCTTTTGTCCTTCTCTATTTACATTGCCCTTTAAGAAATCAGAAATACCTCCCTTCCTAGCTAGCCTTTAAACTACTTTCCCAACTGTTAAATGATGAATGGTGAAAGTGGCACAGCTTTACCCCCATTGCTGATATTCCTGAAGTAAACGCAGGGGGCTGTTTTTCCCACTGCAACCACAGTTTTCTTGTATGCATTCACACACACGTGTCATTTAAGAAAGGCAGCTGGCACTGAGGAACACTGCCAAGTTAACAGACCTCTGCTTGTCCCCAGAACAGGTATAATACCTTGTTTGTGCCACAGCAGTTCACAGAGGGGACAGCTGACACTGAGGTGCCATTGTGCTAGCTGCTGTACAGACAGACAGCAGGGTCCTGTCTTCCTTACAAAAGCCAAGGCTTCAATTCTAACCCGAGAGGTACTGACCTTAGTCTGTGGCTCATTCCCACATAAAACCCTTTCATTTGGATGTGGCAGGGTTTTCAGCAAAGTTTAACAGCTCTGTCTGGGAAACCTATCAGCCATTTCTTGTACCATGTAAATGTCAATACACAGCATGGCCCTGCTTCAAAAAGAGGCAATGACATCTAGCACATGCAGGTCAGAGCTACTGCACAATGTCACTGGCTTGACATGCTTAACATGGGAGCTGGATTTCAGTCAATGATTGACACTTTGAAGGTCTTTGTGGCTATTGGTCCTGGGCTTCCAAGATATTCACTCTTCCCTGTAGAAGTGCAGTCTTGCTGGCCCTGGTCTCATAGGGGTAACTCTCCTCTCTTAAGCCTTCACAAGTCTCACAGGCAGCCTAACACTAATCCCCTGTGAGTTGCCTCAATCACTTCTCTGGACGCTTTGTTCAGAGCATCTGTGAGAGAAATCTCTTTCAAACAAGAAGATGTAGATTTGGCCTCTAATAGATCCCAAATAAATGTAAGTGGTGGGACAATATGAAAGGCTTCATGGAGAAAAGGGGATCCTCCAGTCTTCCATCCTGACACTGGTCATGGAAATGTAAGCACCAGCTCTTTAACCAACTACAGTTTTTACAAGTAACATATCAAGTGCTTTTCAGGATGAAGACATTCAGGGACGCCTATGGAGTCACTCTTCCTTACACCCACCTTTTGGAAGAACATACCAGGAGCCCATTTCTCTACTGGTGTCATCAAACCCTTGTTCTAGACAATACCTTCAAAAATTAGACTATATTCATGATCTACATCACAGGCTAAGCATAAAAGAGCATTAAAATCCAGCAACTGCGCATTTTGTGCATGACAGACACTAAGTCTCAGAAGTCACATTGCCTCCTATGTACTCTACCTGTGTGGGCTTTCAGAGAGCCTCGCATCTCTGATTTTGTGTGTGTTACATGCAAACACCTTCTTGCTTCAACTTCACATCTTCCAATCAGAAACATCATCATTTTCTTCCCATTTGTCATTAAGCAAGGTCTTCTGTTTTAGTATTGTTACATTCTCTTTCTATTAGTAAAGCCTCCCACAAATTATATGCTAGCTGTGGGAACTGAAGTCTCTCAAGCTCCTATGTGTGAGACCCTGACTCCCATGCTCCTGAACAGAGATCCATCACTCATGGCAGACTAACTCATCGCTCATGAACCTTGTGGAGTTGCTATTTTACTCATTAAACCCTTTGCCATAATACACCACACAGATGAAGACTAATGGAAATTAAAACAAGAAAGATCTTCTCTCTGTATGGATAACAAGAATTTCTAGGAACAATAAAGACATAAGGACTCAAAGACAAGCACTCCAACTAGTTGGGAATTAACACTCTCTCCCTTGACTCTTCCCAGGCTTTCACACTTTTCTCTTTTCAAAAGCATCCCACTAAGTACAGAAGTATTGGGTTCAGGTCTCCCATCTCCCTTGCACAGTCCCTGTCTTGTATTAGCCACAGATTTACTTTCATCCAAGGAAGCACAGCCTTGTTTTCCTCACAAATCCAGAACTGTGGCATTGCTACAGCAGAAAACTTATCTCCATGTCAAAGATCCTACCAGATCATGGCTTCATTCACAGCATACAAGTCACAGAACTGTTTATATTAAAGACACTTCTTGTTATCATCTCATCCAAGCCCCAGACCAACTAGTACAGGTTGCCCAGGACCGTGCCCAGTACACTCTGTACCTTAACACCCAAAATTGAAAAGAAGACAATCGGTTCACAGCGATATGTGAACGTTTACAAGCCATGGCAAAAGGCAAGGCAGAAAAAGGACAGGCGCCCATCCATCCTCCAGGCTTTCTTCAGGAAATGCATCAGATCCGAAGGTCAAAACCAGCAGCCTCCTGTTGATGAGGTTCTCAATCTTACACCTGGGTTCTTCAGCTCCAGCACCAGACATGCCTTCTGACAGGCTAAGGACTACTGTGACAAATGGAAACATGGACAAACTTCCCCACAGGTTTGATTTTGTAGTCTCCAGCAAGGAAAGATGCGTTTGTATAGAACAACCAGATGGCATTTAAGATGAACCAACTGTCAAGCTTATAACTTTGAGGGAGACTTACCATGAAAGAAATTAGCCGATACGAGAAAAAGCTAGAGACAGATAAACATCTTTCGCACCACGGTGCTGTTTAACAACTGAGTAATGATAACTAGCTGCAGCCAGAATTGTCCAGGTCCTAAAGGGTCCCATCACCCTTGAAATCTGAAGTCCCAAAATACACCAGACAACGCCTTGCAAAGTGGAGTCCCTCTTAGCTTTGCTTACAGGAAACAACCTGCTGCCACAGGATCAAAAGTAACTGCATTAAGAATCATCTGGGAGCTTACAAAAGAGAAGGGAATCTCACGCACATGGCAGAATACCCTCACCCAACAGCCTTCACTTAATGTCTCTATCATCCTAAAACCAAACCCATCAACTATGTGGTTTGGTGCAGCGGAAGGTGTTTGCCTGAGGAGCAGGTAAGACAAAGATACAACTGACCACAGGCAACCTCTCATTCCCAGTTTCAATCAAGACACACATAGCCTGGAAGGCATATCTCCAATCTCCTTCTGAGAGGAAGAGAGTTTACCTCCAGCCAGCTGGCTTCCCCGGCAGAGGTGAATCCTGCCTGTACTGCTACATACAAGGCTGTGACACAGGCTCATTCACCTGAGCCCTGGTACTCCAGGGAGTCTCTGCAACAGAGTAAAGACCCTTCCAAGAGTCCTGCAAAGAGACTTTGCTGAGTTGGTCTCACTCACTGGCTCCTGTCACAAAAGCACTTATATTGTCCTTATCACACAGGCTTTGGAACAGCTGCTAGAGACATGGGCATCCTAAAGCACAGGGCTCTGCTCCTGGCTCTTCTCTATCCCAACTGCTTGCCTTCAGTAATAACATTTAACTAGATTTCCCCTGTGTTATTTTTCCAGGTCAACAATCACTGCAGTTGCTATGGGACACTGCATCATCTTGAAGGAGGGAGGTGCCAGCCTTCCAATTATAAGAAACTCTCCATTAAACAAGAGGGAAACAGAAGCGATGAGACACTGAAAGGCAGTTTCAAGCCATGGAACAACATGAGGAAGAAGGAAGGAATGAGTCAAACAGTCCTTCAAATTAACACCTAATTCCTCTCACAAGTTCTTTAACTTCTATTTTAGAGATATTACAGGGACAATTTATGTTAGTAAAACAAGCTGTAATGCCTGCTCTCTCCTCAACAAGAGTTAAAGTTCAGTCTTCAAATGTCCATGAGATATGACTACCCAGACTAGATATGGGTTTTACAGCTGGGGTCCTTCAACAGTTAAACTTCTAGCCAGAACAGCCTTGGTTTGGAAACGCTTTCTAAAGTCTCTTCCCACTGTTACTATTGTTTTCCTTTGTAATTTTCATAGCAGCTCTGCCTTCAAACACCTTTCCCCATTTCCTTGCAAACGGCTACACTTCAAACCCGCAGTTCATAACCTGTCCTGCTTGATAGAGCAGCAGTCAAGCTGAGTCCTGAAAGCAGGAATGGGATACTGGGACGCAGTATCCCAAGGCCCTCGTTTTCCACGCTTGCTCCATGCTGAAAACAGCAAAATTCGTGGGTTTGTAGGAATGCCACACATTTAGTCAGACACGTCATCTTCTGCATGGGCTGAGTCCACTTGACCATTGGTGGTATCAGATTTGAGAAGCAGACAGCGACTCCAGGTAGCAGAGTCCACAATGTGTTAACAATATAAATGTCATTTCTATGGAATGCCTGCCTTACACAAACACAGGCAAACATAGAATCATAGAATTGTTAGGGTTGGAAAGGACCTTAAGATTATCCAGTTCCAACCCCCCTGCCATGGGGACTGGTAACTCTCAGGGTGTAACTGGTGAGAATCACTAAGCAGAGAACACAGAAACTGAGCCTCTGTTCTGAGGAACAACTGCTGAACTTGATTTCCAGAAGCACGGGTTTCAGTTGAATTACCTAGACCTTGAGAGGAAAGCACTATGCTTACACACACAACAGTGAGGACATGAGCAATGGGCAGGAGGAGGTGCATTTGTGGTCCTCTTACTGTACAAAATCCTCTCCCTCATCCTTCTGCAATTTCACAAACAAATATGTGTGTTTTGAGCATAGTTCACCTAGCAAGATTATGTTTATCTACTGTCTACAGCTCCTGCAAAGAAGTTATAACTGTGGCCAAACCTGACTAGGAGGACAGAGGTGACAAGGGCACTAGCCTAGGCTTGGGAATCCTCACTTGCAAGTGGAGTGTGGAAGAGGACTCAATGCAGAGGCAACTGCAGTGGGGCAGCTCCCTGCACTCTCTCATATGCCTCATATCAGCTCTCTTGCAGCAGTCAATCTGCATCAAATCTTCTTTTCTAGACCTCCTCCTGCTCTTCCCAGGGCAAAGCTGAGTTGAGACTAAAGATGAACATGCAAGGGGCTTTCACAAAGTAAAAAATAATGAATTAAAGCACACACACGCACACACAATCAACCAGCAAGTGCCAAAGCTTCAACATCACTTCAGAGCAGTATGGTATAGAGCACCAATAATCCTACAGTGCACGGACATGTGGACTGCATAGTCACCAGAAACAACAGACATTTGATGTTCTCTGATCCCAGGGAACTGAATGCAGCTGATGCTTACTGCCAACACTTCTATATCCACTCTGGCTCTGTTCTCAAAAGCTCTGGGCAAATACTGTTAGAAGAGCAACACCAAACTCATCCCTTTTAATTCCACTCAAGATAAACATTGTTTGCAAAGAGGCTAAAACAGACTCTGTTCTATACAGCAGAGATCCTTGGAACAGTAACGTTCACCAGTTAACTTACTCATCCTATGCAGGGAAATAGTGGTTTACATACATTGAGAAAGGAATTAGCTAGAAAACTAGTGTAAAAAGTTGGGAAGCACCCATCAGAAAGAAGCAGTGACTACAAAACAGTTGTGCTGCAAAGAGCTCCCTTGGCAAAGGAGGTCAACTGCTCTGACAGCTCACAGCATGGAGCCCTGGCATTCCCCTGGCTCGCACTCTGTTACTCAGCAGTGTTGACACCACAAAGCACATCGGTCCAGAAAGACAAGAAGGAGCCTGAAGGATTAAAGACCTGCATTATGGGGCCTCATCCAACCTGCTCTGAGATACAGCAGCTTAGCTCCATCTGTAATTTATAGAACTTTAGCTCCAAACACAGTCAGATTAAAAGCAGCACTATTTATCACAGGCTGACAACCCTCGCAGACATAAGGGGAAGACAGTACAAGGGACACCTAGAACTGGAGAGGCACCTACAGCATAGCTAATTTTATCTGTAATGCACGTACTGAGAGGGAAGAACGCGAGATGGGTGCTCACCAGCGCCAGCCATTCCTGCTTTGGCCATAGGGATTTAAATACACACCCTCCCTAATGGCATAACTCAGTTGTTACAGTGCTGTGATGAGAGGAGATGCCTTTGCACAGCCCAGCTTCTCTGAGAGCTCGCAGCAAGCCCTCAGCACTACATGGGTCTCCTCCACAACGGGGGTATAGCTGGCAGCAGCTGCCATAAACACCACATCTGGTAATGGTTGTTCCATTCCCTTCTCAAAAGGCCCAGAAAGGGCAACTGCCATTGCCCCTAGATACCTCATTAGCTGAGGAGAAGCTGTTGGTGTTGGGAGACCTCACTCAACACTCACCTCTGCTCAGCCACAGAGAACTACATTAGCCAGATTTGCAAACACAAGGAACAATGCCTTACAGTCAGGCTGGAAAATGCATTTGGAGCATGAGACATTTCAAGCTTCTCCTCCTCTAAAAACCCCACATTAACCCTTCTGAGTGCAAGCAGACGTGAGCTGTTTCATCTCTATGGATTTACACCAAACTTGCATTTTAGCACGGTATGAGGCAGTAATGCAGGATAATCCTTCAAGAGCAGATCTTTGAATCATCCCATCAGGCATCTTTTAAAGTGAGGGTTAGAACTATGTAAGAGCTTGCAGCAGCTCTTGCTGCACCAAATCCTCTCCTTGTGGGATTCCAAGTGTTTCCTACCCAGGAGAATCTGGTCAAAGCAGTGGTCTCTGCACCCTGCACATGAGGGATGGGCTAGAGATGAGTGACACAACGAAAGAACTTGAATGTTTACTGTCTCCTCCATGAAATTAAATGGGCAAAGAGGTAGGGCCTAAAGAAACAATGGTGATCCTTCAGCAACACGTACCTAACGGTGTGGTATTTTTGCCATAAGATGCTCTGGATGCAAGCATCGGGGGGGAAGTGGACAGGTTTAAGTAAAAGAAGTTCATTGGGCTACTAATGTGCAGAGAGCAGCGCTTCCTAAGAAGTCACATAGACCAAAATAGGTGCTGTTCTCACAGTTTCCCCTAGGTGCCCACTTCTGGGGCCTGCAGAACATAGGATACCAGGGGAAACAGATTATATGGGTCTACAACAGGACGGATGCTCTCAAGCCCCATTCACGCAAGCAGGCCAGCAGCACATGCGTTTACTTGCAATGTCACAACAAGGGAATGAATGCAAAACCCAACAGTGTTCTTGCAGATTCAACTCATCACAGCTACTGAGGAGGTGCCCAAGCAGCACAAAAATCAGCACCCCATGTACCATTTCAGGAACATGACAGGAAAAGTTGCATTGCAGAATACCACTGAGGGGTTTCCCAAGAATGCCTTGTTCTGTCCAAGCCAGGATAAAGGGTTTCTATGAACAAAAACATACACACAGAAGCTGCCTCTAGATTATTTCATCGCACATGCTCCACACCAAATACCACTGTTCTCCCCTGTTAATGGGCCTTTGGCCAAAGAACTTTAATTTCTTTGGAATAACCAAGTCCTAGGAATAGAAATGAAGGACCTCCCCACAAAACAGTCTGGCTGCAGACAACTGTCTGGAACAACCACTTGGCTTGTGCGGTGTAACTGGGTGACAGGATACGGAAGGATTATGTTGTGTTTCCCTAGCTTACATGCAGACACAAGCTCAGCATACTAGAGGATGGATCTAGCTGTCTGTCTGGTACCTTTCTGCAGGACAGGAAGTTCCCTCTTCAACCAAAGAAAAGTTTCTTCTCATCTTATGCTCATATAGGGTTTGGCAGACTGTGGCCTCTGATGCCAAGAGGGACATCAGTTAAAGAATAGCCTGCACCATGGAAACAATGTGAGCTCATTAGGAAGGAGCAAAATAAGACAGATTTCTGGACAAAATGAGTGTGAGGGGATGGGATCTGCATGCCATCAGCAACTGTGATCAGCTTGCAATCTGTGGCTGAAAACCACGATTGTAGCCCAGTCAATCAATCAGTTAACAAAGACCAGTCAACAGTTTGCTCCCTAGAAGTGTCAGAAACCAAGGTCTGCCTACTCTCATTGTGGACATTAATGAGTATTAAGGTATTTGGGAGTACTTCATCCAGTAATCTCCTGTCCTTTCAGAAACCTAAGCTCAAACAACAACCTGCCTTGCAGTCAGGCAACATAACTCAGGTCAACCCATCCCTGGAATGGTACACATGACTAATAAAGACCTCCTTAGGCCATCTAGGCTTAGGAACTAGTTGCCTCTTTTCCTCAGGTGTTTCCATCCCTGAACTCTTAGGTCTTCTCATATGGGATGATGCTGGAACAAGGGCCAAGAGGTGATCCCAGGCAAAGCTGTAAAGGGCTTTCCTTAGGTGAGCTTGCTGGGTACAACGACCAACCCACCCATGTTGTCATGCCAGTCCCACACAAGGCAGCTCATCTGAGGAAGCCAGTCCATAGCCTCACAGCCTACCACACCTGAGGGACATCTCCCCATGTTTCACCACATCTCACTGACAGCACTCATTTAGAAGGAGCACTGACCTCTGTTCCCAGCACCACAGCTCAAACCTTGCCAAGCTGAAAAGGCTCTGCGGCAGGGCTTCATCTCTACAGTGAGCCTGGATGGTGAGCCAAGACTGCCGGGGGAGGACAGGGTTGGAAACAAAGACTGCCTACACCAGCTGCTTTCAAGGCTGATAGACTCTCGCATAACCTTACTCAGGCTCTTAGCTCCTGCCATGCTAACCCAGGACAACTAAGGAACACCCAGGATTTGGATTACTGCATAAGCAGCTATGTGACAGCTTTGATGTAAACCTCAGCAAGACACTTTCCTGTGCCTAGGTCCACCAGGAAGCTTTCCTAAGTGTCCACAGTATTTCACATTCCATGAAGACTAAACCAGACAGGCAACTAGGTGAGCTCTTCACATGATGTATTTTGTTGTAGCATTCCTATTCTGCTAGGGCTGTCTCAAAGAGAACAGCAGATATGCACCTGGCCAACGACTTGGTGTGCTGCAGTAATTACAGAGGAGGAAGAGAGACTTCTTATCATGCAAGATCCATTCCCACTGCCTCAGCCAGCTCCTGAGATGCTCCAGCCTCAAAATGCCTGTCCTACAACAACTTAAAGACTCGTAATGCTGTATATACTGAGGTGCACGTGGAGGCCAGATCAATGCTCAGACTGGTCCATGGCAGGGATAATCAGTCTGAAAAGCAAGAACACAGCAAGAGAGGGGAAAAACGCCAGAGGCACCCACGTGGTCCAGAAGAAGCCTTTTTGAACTGTGCTTCACCTGTGTGCCATGTTCCCACAGCTTGGGCAGGCCTGTGTCCAGGGTAGGATGGTCACACTGGGCCATACGTCCTTTACATTGACTTTAAGACCTGAGTCAGAGCAGTCTGCACTGCACAGGGAATGCTTTCTGTGCAGATAAAGGTCAGAACTAATTGGCTTTTCTCTAGACCCTTGCCTGGGTGTTCACGCTGAGTAGTTGTGGGTGGTACTGGTGCCTATTCAAAAACAGCTTAGCTGGCTTACTCTGCTGGTCAACGATGGCAAGAGGACAAACAGGCTCTGCCCACAACCACATACAACAGCTATGGCAGAGAAAACAGCCCTGAGTGCACACATACCTGTGATGCCGGTTGCTAGGAAGAGTTGGGTCACCAGGCAACCTGAATCCCACTGAACAGGAGAACAGGGACTACAGATAAATGCACGGGGGTAGGAGGTGTTGGTGCTGCCTACACTGCGGGTGGTAGTGTATTTCCCACTGAAAAGGGAATACAGCCCCTGATTCCCATACTGAGGCATCCCAACAACACTTCTGTAGCCCCAGCATGCTTGAGGAACAGCCAGAGGAGCTGGCCAGATTGGTCCTGCCACCCACTGCTCCTCAGAGATGTCCCCAGTGGATGCAAGCCTTGCCTTTTACTTTAAAAAAGGTGAACTCACTGTTTTGCAAGACATAATTAAAGGAAGTTATGATCTGGGTCAGCTTTCTATTTTCACTTAAGCTATAGGCCATTTTCCTGAACAGCATCCCAAATAGTGCAACATAAATTCAGGTGTTAAAAGGCAGTGTATGACAGCAGGAAATGAAGTGCAAAGTCCAGGAAAGCAGAACGGATTTATCTGTTTAGCTTCATGTATAAGTTCAATACACAGTATTACCTTTTCCTAATTCATTCTGCATTCAAGTAAAAATCAAGAATTTAGAAATACCATAAAAACTAATGCTATTTCTTTGTGACACTGGCGAGTTGGTATTTCTTCTTTTAATTTAGCCCATATTTTCCTATCAGTCAGCAAGAAGGCAGCTGAGGAGATGTCCACTGAACCATCCCAGCATCACTGAACTGCCCATTATGCTGTATCTGCAATACCTGCAATTTCTCTGAAGTACAACTCTCTGGAATCAAGTCATTTCAGGAGGTTATCAGCACTGGAAAGATGATAACCCTTAAAGATTTAGGCATCAGAAGCCAAGTAGAAAGAATTGCAAACCTATTATTTTACAATGCCTCAGGCATGAACCTCAAAAACTCAAGGTTTCCGAGTGGCTGGGATTGCCTGTTCTATTCTTTCCCTTAGCTGAGTGCCTATCACAGCATTTCGAACCCACTAACATCATTTTAGTTCAGAATACCATGAGCCTAACTTTAGGCATATTCACAGATACTCCAAGAGCCAAAAGTGTACTTATACACTTAAATTCATGCAAGTGCTCGTGTCCCTCCTGAGCAAGACAAACCAGAAGGATCTAACGTAACCAGGTGCTAATAGGAGGAAAAGCAAAGCTGGAGGAATGAACCTGCTTGCTGAGATGTGCTTAAAAGCCTATGAAGGAGACAAAACCTTCATACACCACCGGAGACAGATAAAGGTAACTTTGCATTGTGCCAGGCTGTCTTCAGCAAGCCTCAAGAGCAGAAGCTGGCTGAGCATGTGATAAGAAATCAGCCCAAAGAAAGAAGGAAATTAATCTGTCCTCATTCATACAAAGCGTAGCCCTTACACAGACCTTTGAAAGCACACCCACTGTGCACCAGTAATGACAATGCTACTTCACTCTTCTTTTGGTCTGAGGAGGAAAAAAAAGCTTAAATCACACACTCCTGGCTCTGCAGAATAACCAGCTGCCACCAGGGCAGCAACTCAAGTCACTGCCTGCACAGCTAAGAGAACCCCTTCATATAGGAGGGATCAGGATGATTCCCAGCCCGGACAGACTGAAGTCTCATAGCTGATTCCAGATACAGGTGGCAGCAGAAAATAACCAGCATGACATGCAGGTCCCCAGTGCTGTGCACGCACACATGCAAGCTGCAAGGACATGTGAAGAGACTGGCTTTGGTAGCGCCTTGTCCACAGTTCCCTAGTGGAAGACACCCATGTTCCGTGTCACCCACAGTTCCCATGTCAGCAGAACAGACTCACCTATGACTTCATGTCACTGATCAACGTTAAGGAAATGACAAACATGTCTGCCTTACCTCTGGCAAGGATAAAAAGGAACATGCCAAGGACATAAATAATTTAACAACTTCTGTGGATTAGAACATCATTTGTGTCACCTCCAAAGTTTCCTGTGTTGACAGCAAAGTTGGAATGGAATTGCCACCCTTAAAGTGCTCAGTTTTCTTCAGCTACATGTTCCAGCCAGTTACTTTTTTAACACCCCACAATCCAAGTACTTCATTCTGATAACACCTAGGGCCACAAATTAAGGGCTTAGTTTGACTGGCAATGCAGAGACTTGTTCCAACGAGATGCTCCCTGCCCCAAGGAGCTTGCTTGCAAGCAAAGCTTAGAAAATAGACACCTACACTTTAGCTACTACGCAAATGTGCAAAGGCTCAAGAGTTGAAGAGGGATTTGGAAGAAATGCATGTGTGAGAAAACCCTAACCCAACCTGCAGGGATGAATAAGACATTTCATTAGGAGAAAGCTTACTGTGCCGGTGGAGAAAACTCCTAAGGAGTTGGTACTCAACAGCAATGCACCCCTGAACAAGTTCACTGGCTACACCAAGCTGTGTGGTGCAGTCAACATGCAGCCATCCAGAGGGACCTGGAGTGGCCTGGCAGGAGAGGAGGGCCAGTGCAAACCTAATGCAGTTCAACAGGACCAAAAACAAGCTCTTGCATCTCGGCTGGGACAATTCCAAGCACAAACACAGGCTAGGAGGAGAACGGATTGAGAGCAAGCCTGAGGAGAAGGACCTGGGGGTATTGACTGATGAGAAACTGAACATGAGCTGGCAGTGTGTGCTCGTAGCCCAGAAACCAACAGTATCCTGGGCTGCATCAAAGGAGTGTGATCAGCAGGACAAGGGAGGCAATTCTCCTCCTGTACTTCACTCCCATGAGACCTCACCTGCAGTACTGTGTTCAGCTCTGGGGGAAACAATACAAGAGGGATGTGAACCTGCTCAAGCAAGTCCAGAGGAGGCCGCAAAGATCAGAAGGATGGAGCTGGGCTTGTTCAGCCTGGAGACCTTAGAGCAGCTTCCAGAGACCAAAGGGGCCTACAAGAAATCTGGAAAGGCACTTCTTACAAGGGCTTGTAGGGACAGGACAAGGGGCAATGGTTTTAAACTGACAGAGAAGAGATTTAGATACTAGGAAGTCCTTGCCTGTGAGGGTGGAAAGACTTGGCACAGGCTGCCACAAGAAGCTGTGGCTGCTCCATCTCCAGTAGTGCTCAAGGCCACGCTGGACAGCAACCTGGTCTAGTGGAAGGTGTCACTGCCCACAGTAGGGGTTGGAACTAGATGAGCTCTAAGGTCCCTTCCAACCCAAACCGTTCTGTAACAGCTCATGCTTTAGCCACAGCAGCTGAAGGACTCTTAGCCACTTGGCTGGACTATGAACCATAGAAGCTCAGGAGCAGACATGCTGCCACTTACCTACCTCTGTTACAGTGGAACAAGTGCCCAGTGGAGGCAGGAAGGTCAGAAGGACCTGACTTCCAAGGGTTCAGATTAGAACCCTAACTACCACACTTCACAGCCCAGCCATCCCTACCACAAGCTGCTGGCAGCACTAACCCAACAGCAGGTGAAAAATCATTCTATCAATCTCTCCCTTCCCTTATGGTGACTTCTGGTGAAAAGGCAATAAAAGGGACACTAACCTCCCCAGTAACACCAACACCAACCATCAGACCTCTTGAGTTAAAGCCCTCTGAGCAGTGCCAGTTGGCAACTGCCTAAAGGCCAACTTTAATAGGGAGCAACAAGAAGAAAAGTTCATTATATCAACACCCGAAGCTTGCCATTTCCTCATTTCACTTACAGGAGGCAATGGCAGTCTCTCAGCTTCTCCAAGGAGGAGGAAGACTAGGATGACCGATTACAACATTAAACCTATTCAGCACACATAGGTCCAAAGTGAGGCCCTTAGAGTGGGCAGAAATTCCATCCTGAAAAGATTTCCAAAGCCTGGCTGACAATCCAAGGTTGGTCAAATCTCCCAAGCTTACACAAATGAGTTGACAGCCTCCTGGGACTTTGCCTAATGGTAATACTATTGCAAGCTGGAAACAAAACAGCAGCTTGCTTTTCCTTGAATTCGGGAACTTCCAACAAAGGTCATAAAGTAGAAAAGCAAGTGGGCAATGAAGAAGAGGAGCAGCTAAGCACACTGTTTTTAAAGCACTGGAAGCTCTTGCTTTGGGTGCTGGATGTAGACCAGTTCTTATTCTACCCAAATAAGATGCTCATTCTCCACTTCTGTAGGTCTGATTTTATGCTCACACCAAATTAACTTCTCACTAGGTTTCAAGGCAACAAACTGAACCTTTTAAATAATGCATGTTACACATGCCAGAAAACATATAAACCTGTAGAGACACAGACCAACATGAGGAAGTTGGGAAGGCAGAAGTCCAGTCCATGCCTGGCAGCCCCATGTCATCTGAGGGCAATAGAGGGAGATGGTACAGGCCACTTGGCCTTGTCAGAGGGTCCATGCAGTGAGCCATGGGAAGCTCCCACACCACTTGCTGCTTGTGATACCTACCCACTGTCCACACCTGCAAGGAGATATGGCCCAACACCTAAGATAGAGCATGGCAGTGTTACTGTTCAGTGATTACAGATGCTGACACAAGGCTCAACCAAGACCAAGCAGCTGCACATGATCCCCAAAGGCCCACAAAAAAAAAGTTTGAAAATCTGGCTTTCTGCCCATACACATGTATACCAGCCATTGTACCACTCCCCAAAGCAGGCTGCAACTATACCTCTGATGCTCTGTGCAAGAACCAGGGCATGATTAAACCTCTCCTCTATTGAGCCAGCAAAACCACAGATGACCTGTTTGCAGCACAAACCCCTAGCACTAGTATGGACAAAATGGCTGCAGACAGCCACTCCTGCAGGTCCTCCTGCATCCCTCCAAGCATCCTGAGGGCTGCATATACTCCAAGAGCTCTTGCCAAAGATTCTCCTGGTTTCTCAACCTGAGGCTCTAAGAGATGCGCAAGGCCCTGAAACAGTGTTCAAGAGAAATCCCCCCAGACTCTGCACAGATTCACTGCACTGAATAGGTCCACTACAGCCTAAATCACTGACCTTCTTTCCAAAAATAAGGTCTAATCCTGCCTGCTCCAAGAGCCACAGACTGCACAATCCCCAAAGGAAGAAGTTCACAGACACAGCAAACTTAGAGGAAGCATCAGCACAGTTTCTAACCAAGTTGCCATCAGCCAGCCCAGTGAGTGCACAGAAGTGCAGGCACACAGCAATCCGCCCTGTGCAGCACATACAAAAGACCACTAGAGTATACGAATCCCCAGCCCCCAACTCATGCAACGAGGGCTGCTACTTTTCCCAGATCCCTTCTTTGATTTGTGGCCAGGCACTTCACTTCCCACAGTCCTGATGCCAATCCAGAGCAGCTCTGCTGATTACAGGGGGTATCCCTGAGTTCACAGCACTTTTGCCAAGTCAGGAGCCGGTATGTTTTTGTAGCTCACTCACCATGACTCCATTTTAGCCCATTGCATATGGCTCAAAATTCCTCCTTGCATTTGGCAGGAAAGGATTACATATTCCTTACCCTGAAATTGTGATACTCATTCTCCTTTCGAGCACTAAGAAAGGATGTAAGCAGAGTCTGGAAAGCCATGGGTCAGTGCAGTGAGCCAGCCTGTAAACTCCAGCTCAGAATCTGGCCTTTAGGACCAGAAGAGAGAAATGCAAATAATGAGCCAAAAGGCATTTTAGGCAAATCATGTTTGTACAGTACCTGGCACAGTGGGGTTCTAGCCTGGCAAGGGCTGGGAGGTTGCACACATACAAAGCTAACTAGACAGGCAAATGCCTATGTAGTTAAACATGAACCCTGCTAAAAGTAAATACTTCTAAAGGACAGATACATCTACCTTTATCCACCTTTCTGCATTTCCTATTGAATCGTGCAGAATAACCCTAGGAGCAAAGAAACAGGACTTCAGTAAGAGGAACACAGCTTAGGCCAGCTCAACTAAGCACACCGGCTGAAGAGGAAACTGGCCTGGCATAATAAACACTGTGAGTTACTCAGCTTCCCAAGGCCCCGTTATTAGTTACCTGAAGGGTGCACAAAACAACAGTGACAGAACGGGCTGTGCTTACCTTTAGCTGGAAAGGCTGAATTTCGTTCAGACTCTGGTTCCTGAGCTTTTTGGTGAGGATCTTCAGCATGGTACAAAACCGAGGGGCCAAGGAAGGGTTAAGCATACACGCACGCCTCTTACATCTGCCGAGCCGCAGCCGCCGCGCTCGGAGGAGCTCCGCAGAGCTCGCATCCAGCACCGCAGGTACAGGGCGGCGGGATGAGGCTGCGCCCCTCTCCGCACCGCACTCTGTCCTCGGCGGTGGGATGGAGAGGGAACCCCTTTCCAAAGCCTACAGATAAACACCAAACTTCCTCCGCTTTCAGCCCCCTCCCCGGCTACGCTTCATAAAGGAGGGAGGTACAGCTGGCAGCGTGCACACGGGGACGGGCGGCATGGGGCACAGCGCCGGCTGCGGGCCGAGGCCCCGGACTCCGCTCGCCCCCGGCGGGTCCCGCACCGCTCCGCATCAGCACCGCTCCGCTGACCGCGGGCTCTCCGCACCGCAACGCGCAACTTGTAACAGACGGTGCGGCAGCCGCGGAGCCCATTGGCAGCACGGGCCGGGACGGGGCGGGGACTCCGCTTAAAGGGACCCCACCGGCGGTGCCCCCGGAGGAGTTGGGATGGACCCTTAGGGATGATGTGATGAGAGAGGGAAAGCGCTCCTGTGGAATGGTGACTGCAGGGTAGGGAGCGTCTTCCTGCGAGGAAAGGCCTCGCTTCGGCTCCAGTTGGCAAAGGAACTTTACTTAAAGGCATACAGCAGGCAGAGCCTGAGCCAGAAAACAGCTCTGCTCTTCACTGTGCTTTCCTAGAGGTGCCTGCAGTACCCCATCTGTTAAACCACACTGGCTCTGTATGTTCTGTACTTACGCTGTGGACTGATTTCCCCCAGTTCACACCAAATTGAAATCACCATCCAGGCTTACGTCTCCAAGCCACCATACATTGTTCTAGGTACTTCTGGTTTCCTTATTGCACGAGTACAGAAAACCAGGGACAGCTCACATGAGCTGATTGCTAGCTGAGCAGCCTGCCTCCAACAGGAAAGAGTAAAATGCCAGGTGAAAGCAGAAATCCTCCCTGCAGATACGCAATAGTACACCCAATGTTAGCTAAGAACTACTCCTGATCCCTAATTGGAAATCGTGGTATATCCCTAAGCCCAACATCTGAGAATCAATTATTGCAGTTTTCTTACCCCAGTGAATGTCACTTAACAAGATTTAATTCTCTTTTCCACACAAAGCCCAATTCCCCAGCCTTTATTCACTCCTTATTCTGGCACTGGAACCATTGGCTTTCCTCACAAGGGTCTGTAAAATCTCACCCACAAGCCATCGTCAGCCAAAACTACTTGCTATGGTTGCTTTCCCATATCTGAGCTCTCCAGGTTCAAGCAATGGGACAGGCACGCATCAGGGCCCAGGTTTTTGTCTCAGGACAGATGAAGCTGAAAAATCTCCCTGGAACAAAGAGCAGAACCTGCCATCCCCCTTGCATCACCTCACAGCCCTGTACCCAAACTGTTACTGCCCCACTAAGGCACAGAGCAGCAGTGGGGTGGGTTCCTGCTCGGCTGCCTGACCTGCTTTGGGGCCAGTGCTGCTCAAGACAAGCACGTGTCCACGAAGCACTTGTGATGTGAGAGAAACTAATACAGTAATTCCTTGTGTTGACTCTGCTTCTCCCACCTTTGCCTGTGTGTGTTCCTGCAGAGCAGCTATTTCTTTCTTGCTCTGTGTTCCATATAAGCAGAATAGCCAGGACCACCTTCAGGTACACCTGGAGCTTTTGGGGGTCAGGCTGTACACACTGCTCCAGTGTTGTCTCAGACCACATAGCCATGAGCACCTCTGGGTTCCAGCAGGCTCAGGAGAAACTCACATTCTCGAGTTCTTCCCCAGCTAACCTTGTACCTCACACTGGTAAAGCACTGTGACCTCTCTCTTGCTCCACAAACACAATGCCAGGAGGAACTGATTTGCAGATCACAAGCTCTCCATCACTTCACAACATCCAGCAGCAACTCCAAATGAGGAAAAGGGACACACTGCTATAACCAACAACGAGCAATTTAGCAAACCCCTGCAGAAACCAGATCTGCAACGCACTGCTGTGACTCCTGTCTTGTGTGATCCCTGCCCTGAGGATGACATGGCTTCCCAGTAGATAACAAGTCACAGTCTGCATCATATACTGGAAAGAAAGCTTCCTGAGAGGTCTAGATGTGTTGCTGTTCCACACACATACAGGTTGTAGAACACTTCTATTCAAAGACAGCAACAGATTTTCCAGGGGTAAGTAACAGTATTATTCCCAAAGGAGAAAACCAAGACAGGAAGGTTACTTGGCTTGCTAAAGGTCATTGTGGAAAGCTGTGGAAGATCCAAGAATAGAAGTGGTATCTCCTGACCCCTGGCCGTATGCTCCAGGCTGTAATCTAGCCTCTTACTAGATCACAGTGCTGGAGCTATGCAAAATTCAGTGGTTTCACTGCCCAAGCATCTCATGTGATCACTTGGCTTTGGTTTTGGCTCCTGCGAGTTTCTCACCCCTGAAGTTTTGATCTGTCTACTGTGTTCAATCCAAATCTCAAACCTCGTCCAAGATTCCTTTGGTCACACAATAAAAACCTGAAGAATACAGTGCATAACATTAGGATAAGCCCATACCACTGGTCCAGCATTGCTTGAAGATCTCTTTAAATTCCTCATGGCCACACCAGGAGCAGAAGGGAGGCGATTGAGATGTTTCCCCTGCAGAAGCACATGGCATTGCAGAGACAGGGAGAGGGCAGGGGGCTGTGAGCTGAAGCCAGGATCCTGGTTCACTTCCACAATACCCACATGTGCCTGCCTGCTGCTGCCATGGGGGAGAGATCCATGGAGAACTGCATCAGCTGATGGTGTGCCACATCTCCCTCCAAGACGTATCTCTGTGCGAATCCTGGCTAAACAGCATAATAAAGGAGACAGGCAGGAGGGGTGAAGGCAGTGAACCAAGGATTACTTTAATACACAGATTCCCCCTGAGCTGTATTTCTTGTGCTTGGAGGACAATCTAATACCTTCTGCAGTTTATCCTGTACCATTAACATTGCAAGACACAAGAACACAAGATGTGCATGAGCAGAAGGGACCATTAGGCAGGCCTGGCCAAACTTTCTCATAAGAGATGCTCTTTTCACCTTTCGAAGTCACCTGGGGCCCACTTTGCACACTGAACCTCCTTCGGCTCCCCTTTCCCTCTCACTCTGCCATAGCAGGATCATGCTGCATCTGTGCAGACGCTGGCCTGAGCATCCCGATGCTGGAGGGAATTAAAATCCCATCCAAGGCAGAGGTTCAAGTGCCATCTATTGGGGATCTCCCCTCATTACACCAAGGGAGGCAGAGGAACGGATGGAAACTCATCCTCCGGGGCTCGCTTATGGCCCTTACTGGGTGATGTCTGAGATAGGCACTGGAACTACAGCAAGTGCCAGGCACAGAAGCAGTATCTATCTGCCAAGGGCAATGCTAAAAGCAAGGCAGAGGAGGGATGAAAGCTGAGCCTAGAGCTTGCTTTGGAGAGAGATGTGAGCCCAAAGCCTGGAATGCTTTGAATGGTGCCACGAAGCAGGGACATCCACCAACTGTCTCAGCCACAATCCAGTGTATATAGACAAAAGCAGAGGAGGACAGTCCACAGAAATAGTGATAACTGTTCCCAAAACAGTATGACTGAAAACAGGCAAAGGGCAAAGAGCTCTGCCCCTGAGCCAGCCACTGATCACCTGTGGTGGGTACCACTGGCATCTCTCCTCCCAGTGAGAGAATTACTGAGCCTGTAGGCTTCTCTGGGAGGGATCATCTCTGACTCTGCTTCTGTGCAGTGCCAGCCCTTACATAGGCCAACCAGTGCTGCGTCCCCACCAATGCAAACCATAAGCACACCATGACCCAGCTGCAGGGCTGAGGTTGCAGTGCACACACATGCTCTCCGAGCTCTGGCTGCATGGTCTTTATATCGGGAGTGTGGGGCCAGCAGTTGGGAACTGTCCCACATGCGGTCACCAGGCAGCCTGTCACTAAGGCTATAGACACCTATAGGGGAGAACTGGCCACTCTTATTTGAATGGCTACAAACTGTCACAGAATGGAGCCAGCCGCTGTCATGCAAACACTTTGGACATTCAGGGAGCATCAGGAAGGGCTGGTCAGAGATGGCTGAGACTGACAATCATCTGTTCTCTTGCAGATACATCTCTTTTGTGCACATCTGGGCCATGAACTATTCAGTATGCATGTTTTGCAGATACAGTTTTTGATTGCCATGAGAAGAGGAAAAGAAGCAGAAAAGAAATGAAATACAAAGGTGTTTGCCAATTACTGATCCTTACTATTTGATAGAGAAACAATGTCCATGCCAGCACAGGCCATGTGACAGCAGTAAGGAAAAGAGATGATCCTCTTAACATCACTGCTGGGCAGCCCCATTTCTGTTATCACTCCCTTGCTGCCCATTCTCTTCCTGCAAATTGCTAGGGCCAATTGAAAAGTCAGTGTGTGGCTAATACACCAAGAGCCAGGGAGAGCAGGATTACTATGGTTGTTTACACCATGCTCCTCTAACAGGTGTATTTGTTCCTCTGCAAAGAGGACCAGAAGAGATCCCATGACACTCACTTCATAGTGAGCTGCTTGGACAGCACTCACAGGGCCCACAGTTTAGCTTGGCCAGCTGGAAGCTCCAGGGTACGCATAGCCTGGCTTCTCATAATCACAAGCAAAGAAAATAGATGGTTCTTGCTTTAAATAGGTTCTTCCCTCTAACCCCTGGAGATGAGGAATGATCTCATCTGGCTAAAGGATCTCTGACCTTCTTCTCTTCAAATACAGCCACTGTAACTTCCTTCCTTTCCAAATGCTTTTATGGTAACAGTCCTCAGCATAGGTCACACGGTGGTTCTGAGACCAAAGACAAAACAAACACCCCCACAGAGAGGGTCAATCAGCTCATCAGCTGCCTTGGGATTGAGGCCTTTAGGTCAAAGTCAAGAAACTTCAAATATACGATGCTTACTTAGAAGGGCAGCATCAAAGAGAAAGGGCCTATGATCCTGCAAAAAGTGGGAAACTTCTGAAGCAAAAGTGCTAGAAATGAGCACACACATTCTCCATGTGAGAAGGAAGAGAATGTTACTGTGGTTGCTAGTTTGATGGGGTGAAATTCCTTTCTGGAACTTCCTGGCTGCCCAGACAGCCTCTGATCTTATCCCAAGTGTGCATATCAAATACAGCTTCCAACATCAAAGAGGTTTCCCAGTTCCTCTAGTTGGGCACTATGTCTAGATCTTTATTTGTGAGTGGTTTCAACGCTTCTAAGAAAAGCCCAAAGAAAGCCAGGTTAGCATCCTGAGGGAAGGAAATTCCAGGAAGGATTTCCAGGAGGCCCAATTTTGACCTTGCTGCCTTATAGCTCATCATTACCATGGGCCCAGCAAGAGCCATGTGTCACGCATACTGGGCCAGGCTGGAAGTCTCCTGGTCACAGTGCCCCACTGCAAGCCTGGCCAGACCTCTCAAACTGCCATCAGATGATCAGAAAACATCAGCCAGGCACTGGAGATGCTTCGTAGGACCCCATCAGTCTCCTGTGCCCCAGCTCCAGCCGCTGCCAGGCTCCAGTTCATCAGCGGGGAGGGAAGACAGTTCTGGCCCTGCTGAAGACAGTGCATAAAGCTGTGCTACTGAGGTGCTCAGGGAAGGCTGGGGACAGGAGCAGGTACTACCTGAGGCCTCTGCAGGAGCGACAGCATAGCAGAATCCCCAGAGGAAGGCTTGGAGGTAGAACATACAGCTCTTAAAAGAACTGTAGAACTGAAAATGACTGAGGATTTGTGGCCACAAACCAGCTGGAAGCCAGCTGAAGGGGTCCAAGCATCCAGTCAAACTGCACTTTGATGAACAGAAGCAGACAACTTCATCAGCCTCTGCCTCAAAAGCTCAGATTGCCAGACTGGCCAAGGGTAGGGAGACCTGAGAAAATATTATAATGAGAATAAACCACAGGCATGGCATTTACTCCTGAACTCTGAATGCGTGCTGTGTCTGTATATTCCCCCTCTTCCTCCCCTCAGTTTCTCCTAGAGGCCAAGGCCAAATGCTGAAACTTTTATCAGTTTCTTACAACTAAGGACAGTTATTTGCAAGTTATTCACCAGAAATCCCAGTTGGAACAGCTCCCCAGGCAGCATGGCTGTGTAAACAAGGATGAAAATGGCCTTGGGAGGGAGGAAATGAGTTTGGCATCAGAAACCGTGAGCTCTGCATGCAGGCACGCTAGCACTAAAAATGGCCAAAAAGGGGGGCAAGAGAAGATGGGCTAAAAGGGCAGACAGAGGGTGAGGATGGGATATTTCTATGGAAGCCTTATGATACATCACTCCCTTATGCCTCTTTGTTCCCAGGGTAAGACATTTAAGCTAAGACGTGCTGTCAGAACAGAAGCGGAATCTGGCAGATCCATGAAAAGACGACAGCCGTGGCCTGCTGCTCTCCCACAAACCTCCCTTTCCCTAAAGGAAGCCTTGTGGAAAGCCCTGTATCGTGTCCGATACTTTCTGCTGCCTGTATTATACACCATCCGTCCCCAGAGGGCACAAGAGACCAGCACTTTGCCTCCGCACCGGCTCACCCTTTCCAGCCTCGCACTGCCGGGACGTGGCAGAGTGGTCTGGAGGGGCTCTTGGCTTTTCCCATCTTTACCTCTGCGTCCTTCCTTCCTCATGCGCTGAGGCAGAACCGGGATAACGACACAGCAGCAAGGAGCTGCTTTACGTTGACAAATGCACATGCAGGCAGGAAGTTACACTTTGTTAGCCAAAGACCTGGGTGCCAGACTCTGCACGTTCCTTTGTCAGTGCTTAAGCCCAAGGACAGCGTAAGCAGTCTCCTGGCCCTCAGAGGAGAACAAAAGTATGGCCCACACAACCTGACAGCATTCAGAGGAGGCAATGTAGAAGCAAATTCCCTGGGTCTTAGTTTCCCCACCAGAGCCAGCATTCCTAGAGGTATTAATGAGTCATTTTCTGGAACCTGTGTTTGAAAAACCTCTTGTTCCTCAGCCAGATCTACTCAGCCATATGCTGGCTTCTCTCTAGATGGGTAACAGGTCCAAATACATAGCATCAAATCCCCCCATTTAACCTGCTAATGCTACACAAAAATGCACATACAGCAGGTGTGTGGGATTCAATCTCTGGGAGACCTGGAGAGCTGTGTAGCAAATTGGAAGAAAAGTAGGATAGATTCAGCATAAAGAATGTTAATCTCATCCCTCCCCAACCCTCCCCTTTTCTCCTTTATAAACCCAAAGGATGACTTCTGAACATCCAGGCAAATTTGCTGTATATATGGCAGACATGCATCATGCCAGGCTTTCAATATACTCCTGCCCAGTTTCTTGCTGCTATCATCACCACACTGCATTAACATCACTCCAGTGTCACAGCTGTCCCAACATCTATTGTCACATGTGGGTGGGATGGTTGGATACTTAAGTCACATATTGCATAGTAGAGTGGGAGATCCACCAGAGCAACCAGGGTCGCACAGGTAAGAGGAGACACTCGTCATGTCTGTGTTCATCTCAGCCCTGGCCTGTGCATTCTGATGCTAATGTGGTGGCTACACTGACAGAAATGAAGCTCATGTTATGGTAAGAGTCAGGGTAAGAGGATAATAGCCCTAAAAATATGGGAGAAAGAGCTATGATGAGAAGAGCAGATGAGTCAGGAAAAGTATGTGACTTGGAGCACTGTTGTTAGCATCCTGACCAAAGAGACCTTGTTCCTTCACACCAGTGCAGCTTTGCTGCTGGCAGTCAGACACCTTTCTGTGCCATTCCTCAGTGGACATAGAGAAGCTAAAAACTCAAGAGCATTCATGTAGTGGAAACTGCCTAGCACTGTTCTCAGGAGGTGCTGTACCACAGGGGTCAGTGTAAGTCAAACACTTGCAGGGGTGTTCCCTTGCAGAATATAGTCAGTCCCTCCATAATTTCATATAGCAAAATCAGTGTAATCTTAAAATCTCCAGTTTTACCTGAAGGCAAAGGATGCTGTTTTCTACACAGCCTGATGAAAATTAGCTGGGCTTTGGAAAACTACTGGTTTGTATGGTTTTATTTTTGCCTCTTTTGTTTTATGTGACTTTCTTCCTAAAAAGATTTTAAAGATGGTAATTAACAAGAGTTTGCAGCAATAATAAAACTGTGTCATTATAGTCCACCTTCCACCAGGGGTATGTTGTTTAGGGACAACATGAAGGGCCATTAACTCCAAAAGGCAAAGCTTTTTAGCTAAGGTGCTAGAAAATTTAAAGGATCAAGGTCCATGTCCACAAAACACACAAGGTGCCATAAAATGAAAATCAAGTATCTAAGTCCAGGCATGCAACCCTTAAAACCCTGCCTAATCCCTTGGGCTCCCAGACTATGTCTATACCAGTAAATTAAACGTGCCCAGGTCTGTTCTCTGGCACTGAGGGCCCTGGCACAGGATGGCTTGCACCCATAACATTAAACTCTTTTATCCTTCAAGCAAGGCATTTGGATCCAAGTGGTTGTTGGGAATGGCCCCTGGCCCACACTAACTCCCTCCCTCAGTCATGCCTGGGAATTGCTTGGAAGAGTACTAGCTGGCACAGGCCAAAAAAACACAGCAAGAATAAATCAATGGGAATCAGCTATTAATTTCTTAGACAATGGAGTTGTAGTGCCCCAGAGCATTTGCTGATGTAGACGTAACCCTAAAATCCTGCACGTGCACATGTATTATCTATGTACATACTTACATTATACCTCTCTATTTATGTGGATTATGATGCACTTACACCATATATAGTTACCAATGTCAGCTTTGGTCTGCGCAGGAGGGATGCCTTGGCAGAAGTGCAGTGGATAGGTGTTTGTATTGCTGGCTAACGAGCCACCAGTAGTCCTTACTTTAAATCATCTTCACTCCTCCCTTCCAGATTAACCTTGAATTTCTGCCTTCACAGACACTGCGGGTTTGTTCTGAATAACTGGAAATATCTGGGGGCAATTTTCACATCCATTTTCACAACTGGAGTGTGCATTCATCCATGCTTACATGCTGGAGATCATCTTTGCTTTGGAGATTTGCTGTGACTCTCTGACACTGTCCCATGTCTATGCTGTATGTGAGCTGGCAGGTCACAGGAAGAGTGTAAAGCCCAGGACTCTCCTGTGACTGAGCACCTCATGTCCACCTTGCCAGAAGGGAGCCTGCATCTCCAGCTCTACCTGCTCCTCATGGTAAACACCACTGCAGCCCTTCAGAGATGGAAGCCATTGCTCCGTCCTGTCTTGCCTGGCATCATAGGATCATAGAATAGTTAGGGTTGGATCAGTCACAGTGTCATTTTGCAGAGGCAAACAGGACACACAGGGATGACAGGATTGGCATGGCAATTGTGGCCCCGTTCCTATAGCACACACAGAACCTAGAGCGTATCCCAAATTACAAGGTACATTTTGATTTCTGCTGTTAGTAATAGCTGGTTTTCCCTAAAACTACTCCAGGCAAGTCATGTGGAGGCATATGATATTTATTTCCGGGCTTAGCTTTCAGACCACTCCTGTTTATCCATCAAAGGGATAGCATCCTCTGTCCATCTGATCACTGTGTTTTAGCAGTGGAACATGAGCTGTAGCTCATCTTGACTTCTATAGGAAAGAGCCTGAGCTACAAAGGCAAAATCCCATGCTGTAGAAAAGGAAACTTTTTGTTCATATAGCCGTGTCCATACAAACTGTACCATGTCCTTGTTCATATAAAACAACATACTATGAAACCTGTCGCTCTGTGTGGTGGGTCTTCCATGCTAGTCAGACAGTATGAGCTTGAAAAGCCTGCTCTGTCACACCCTGCAGGTGACTTGCCTGGTCCTTGAGCCACTCTGACATCAATCATTAAGAAGGCTGTGGAATAGTACCTTGCCAGATGCAGCTAGTGCCTGATGGGTGGAAAGGGACCAGCAAAACGAATGCCTAAGGCTCGTCTCCAAGCTGCCCCTATGCGAGCAGGAGAGTACGATGTCTTAACAGCTGAAGACCTGAGCCAAAAGCCAGAGCAATACACGCTGTGACTGATGCCGCTGAGTCAAGAGGAAATGACCCACTCCTAGATAGCACTGCAGGAACTGCTGCAGGGATAGAGTCATACACATGTACGGCCAAACGAGGCACCCGTAACTGAAAGCATCTGCAAACCCTCCCCGTTGCAGGGGACCGGCCAAGCCATGCCCTGCGACAGGGGCTTGTGGGGCGGGCTGGGTGCGGAGATGCGCACAGCCTGCCCTGGCAGCAGCTCTCTGCTCACAGCCGGACAGAGGAGCTTTGCTCATCCCTTAGCCCAGGCAGGGAGTCACATCCTCCCGTCCAAACCAAGCCCTCGGGGCTCTTGTGGCCCTCGGTCCCTGCGGGCCCACATCGCCGTGACCGGCAGGGGACAGCAGCGGCACACGCACCGACGGCCCTAAAGACCGGGTCCTGCTGCCGCCCGCCGGGCACCCCGCGCCCGTTGGGGGCCCCGGAGCCCCCCAGCTCCGTCACCTCCAAACGGCCCTTGTGCTGGGCTATAACACCACTGGGCCCGGTTTAGAGCCCCCAACGACCCTTCTCCCTCGGCCGGGAGGGAGCATCCCCGTATCCCCGTGTTCGCTGTCACTACAGCGGCGGTGGCATTGAGCCCCCTTCTCGCTTCACCCCGAGGCCTCAGCCAAGAATGCTCTTGTGGCTGCCTCCACACTCCCTTGAGCTTTCCTCACTGCTGTGCAATCCCTTCTTACAACAGCTGGAACATTGAAGCCAATTGCAAGAGTGCGTGCTCAGTCCCTGCCAAGATTTTCCCATTGTCACGGCTCGCTGAGTTCCTTCCCCTTCCTCCACCCACCAAATCCTGCTGGGTTACTGGAAACACCGCAGTCCTCATGTACCAGCGTCTTCAGGCCACCTATGGCAGGAAGGGGTTTTTCCAGGAAAGGCACTTCATCACTGTCATTCCTAACTTCTTTGCCACTTGCAGCTGCTTCTCCCTTTCTGAACAGGGTGAAAACCTATTTCGGCAGCATCAGCTCCTAGATAGCACAGAAAAGTTAATAATGGCAATTTAGGTGAATCCGTGTTCCCCAAGCACCAGGACACAGCCGACCTGGTCCATACAAAACCCTAACTCCATCACATCCTACCCACCTGCGCAGTGGCTGGAGCCCTCTGATACAGTCACTATGTAAGCAGACACTTCAATTACATGTGGTTAAAGTGACAATTGTACCTTTTTAGGGTTGCAACATGAAGGAAAATAAGACTGACAATTAACTAGACGTGGAGAGCCCTCCATCAATGAAGGCAACCAAAGCAGGACTATGAGGTTGTTCTCTTTCTTAAGGTTGGATTATTCTGTCATTCTGCAAAATTGGCTTTTAAATGCTAATGTCGTAAAGTTTTTTTAATGCCTCAAAGTGCACAATGGAGGTAAATGCCTACTTCACAGAGGCAATGTGAGATTTATTCATATAAACAACACTGGTGAGGTGCTTGGAAATTGGCAGATAACGCATGTCACAGAAGAGCAGAGAACAAAGTCAATATGGCTTTAGCATGAAGTAGCTAGTATTCTTGTCTTTATGACACTGAGAAGTATAAGGAATAAACAGCCTCTTTTTACACTGTATGGTGCATTTGCTTGCTGAGCAGTCCCTGCTAGATACATGATTTTCTAGCCAGAACTCAGGTCTCACATGTTATTGTCCTCAGACACAACCCTAAAGAGAGTGAAACACAGAGAAACAACCAGAAACTCTCTTGTATCATCAAAGGTGTAGGAAAAGGAGCAAGGAAAGGTGGCAAACCACAGAGTTTGGCCCAACAGAGAGGCCAAAACAGGGGAGAGAAGCATCAAAAGCAGCCACAGGCATCTGAAAGGAAAGCACAAGTGAGTGGGAGACAATGCAGTACTACAGAGATAAAGCCCCAGGCCCATTTGGGCATGTTCAGATTAAAGGGCAGGGGCCAGTCAGGCTGACAACTGTCTTGGGGTGCTTCCCCAGGCAGCAAGGCACTGAGTGCTCCTTGTACGTAAGAGAAAGGCTGCAGGCACTTCTGTTCATGCCAGCTCCCTTTATTGTTCCTCAGTGAACTCCTTTTCCCCCCCATGGCTTTCTCCAGCAGCCTTACCTGAACCCTTAAGGCAAGTGCAGCTTTCTTCTGGCCACAGAGCAGCAAAGCACCACATCCACCACACACACCCCACTGCCTGCCCCACCAGGCCTACCAAGGTACAAAATCTGCTAGAGCACCTTACTAAAGGCTTCCTTATTTTGGCCATTCTGAGAAGAAAAGCCACAAGGTTTTAGTCACATCTCTTTTTACCCAGCAGATTCGCCACTGACCTCATGCATGAGAACCTTTAAGTGATGTTGGCCAGCTGCACTGCATCTTCACTACCATAAAAGCACATAGCATGGTACTGTAGTGGTTAAAACTTGAAAGACAGCTAGGAAATCTCCCTTCTCTCCATAACTCCAGCAGAGATATACACGTAGGAATGCCCTGACATGCTTTTGAATCCAGTTCTTGCCCCACAGTTCAGAGCCTGCTGCATCCCAGTCGCATGTGCAGTACAACACAGTCCAGCAACACCTGGGTGTGATGTAGGTGTACTCAAAGCCTCTACCCCTGTCTAAAACTTTTTGACAAGAAGTCATCTTCACCACCCTACTCAGCACCTCTGAGTAAATTGTGCTCCAGTTTTGGCATCCTCTGTGCACTGCTGGAATCTCAGGACTCTTCCTTGTCTAAGAAGACCTCACAGTATAAGAGCAGGCTCTAGAGTTGCCCTTTTCTCTACTGCATTTGTGAGCCATGGAGAACCAGACTGGTGGGAACCCCTTGATGCCACTCATGAAGCATAAGACGACCTCAGAGCACTTCAGGCCTTTTGTTGCCTCCAGGTACTTAGGGTTTGATCCAGCCCCATCTTGAAGAACCTCCAGGTAAACTGCCCACTTCTCTGTAGGAAGGACACCCCCCACAAGCTTGGCTCACCAGGTTGATGGCAGAATGTTTTTGGTGCAAAATGATGGGAAGACACCGAGCATCAGATCTGTTGTTTCTCCCAGGTCAAAGGTTCACTAGGGAAACCTCTTTCTGTGGAGCTTGGCTTGACTCCAGAGAGATTAAGGATGCTGAACTGGGAGGGGAGGATCCTACCATTAAGAAAGGACCAGCTGCAAGTGTGGGGAAGGAATCTATTCCATCATTAAGATATCTCCATTCCCTCTGGGAAGCCTCTGACCTGTAGTAAGGGTTCAATGTCATTCTTGAGGCAGGTCATTAAGCAGGAGGCTGGTGGAGGAAGCGATCTCTTCACTCTCTCCTTCCTGCTCCTGTCTCAATAGACGTTTTGCACCATGAAACAGAAGTTCTTACCCATGCACAACCCTTACCTATTGCCAAGTGTTGGGAAAGCTGAGCCTTCAAGAACTGTTACAAAAGGTCACTGAGCTGCTGGAATCTGACAGTACCTCCATCACATCCAAACCGTGGATCCAGTTTGTTCTCTGCACCACCTTCCACAGCTACAATAAAAGTGGGCAGCCCAGCAGGTAATGCTGGAGACTCAGAGCAACTGAAATTGCATAGGGCCTAATTCCAACCCTGCTTTTGTGCAAATCTGGGAAAGAAACCAGTTCTTCCTGCACCCAAGTGAGAAAAAAAAACAGCCATCAGGCAGGAGGCTGGCTTGTCTGAATGAATGAATAGCTGTAAAACAACCTGAGTTCCACACAGGCCTGTCAAAGCCATTACTGGGAGTCTGGCTATCACCCCTCCTTCAGAAACAAAGGGCAAAAAGAGGCTACATCAGGCAAGTGCAGAATGACTCAACCTCAGAGAGATTCAACATCATGCAGGTGCCTAACAGTAACATTTACCCATGAGGACTGATGTAGACTAGCCTTGAACCAGGCAATCTGGTGTTTCATAGCCATTCTCTTAGCTCCTAAGGCTGAGAGCCTTAAAAGGTTGAAGCATCTGAATAACATCAGCTACCTGAAACCTAAACACTTTAGAAGAGCAGGACCTCAGGATTGGCCTGCTAACCAGAGGAGCCTAACTTCATGCTACTGGGAACACCAGTCTCACCTGATACTTGCAAAGAGGCAGCCGAGGATTGAGAACCCACCTAGTTAAAACAGTGTAGTATCTTGCTTCTTAATAGGGAGATATAATTGATGTTAATCTTTTGGGTGTGCTACTAAATACCCAAAGGGGATGTTTGTTTTTCAGTTTCCCTCTTACTTAATGGCAGGTTTTCCCTACCCTGCAATTCAAAGCTATAAATATTTCAGCTTGCTTGATAGCCGTAGCATTTCAGTGCCTTTCACCTCAAGCTTCACCTCATCCATTTTCCACTGCTCCTTTGTGGCGAAGTTTCTGTGCTGATCTCCTCCTGTTAAGCTACACAGCTGTGAGTTCCGTGTCAACTTTTCCTCCAGCTGATCCATAGCAGGTACCTGAAGGACAAGTACCAAAGGAGAGGGAGCTCCTGCCTTGGGCAACTCAAAGACACAAGCTGTTTTCCTGCACTGCCAGAGACAGCAGAGATGTCCATCTCTGACTGAAGAAGATGGATGAGATTGAGAGCCAGGATAGAGCGAAAAGGGGAATAGAGTTAGGAGGGAGACAGGACTGGTTCTCATGAGAAGAGCAGAGGGAGGCATAAGGCAGACAAAAGCTGGAGCAGCAGTGGAGGAGAGGCAGGATATCTAGGGAGAAACAGGGTTTGAAATAAAGCAGGGGGCTGATAGGAGCAGAGTAGGCATGACTTAGTCATACATGAACTTTAGCTAAGGGGCCTATGTATGTGGAAGAGTGGAGGTCATGTGGAAAAAGAAGGCAGTGGCAGCTGTGGATATGGATGGATATAGTTAGATTCTTACTTACCAAGTCCTAGCTATGGAAGGAGTTTTGGAGTCGCTATACAGTGGGCCTTAACAAGGGCCCAAAACAATCCAATGGGTTTTTTACAATGGACCTTGAGAAGTCTCCAACATGATGTCTAGAGAGGATATGTCTAAGATGTGACTAGAGAGAATAGAAATCTGTAACCTGGAGACTTCCTAGGCATAAGGTTGGGAGGGTTGGGAGTAGTGGGTGAGTGAACAGCAGGAGAAGGTGGCATTAGTATTTCTTGAGGAAGAACAGCAGAAAGAGTGTGCAGAGAATATGAACAGATTGAAGGAAAAGCAATGCTGCTACTGCTGTTCCTAGCCTCTTGGGCAACCATGTGCAAGTGCTCTAGATGAAGCTGGCTTTGCTGCAGGCTTCGCAGTTAATGCCATTTTAATTTATGACATGTCACTAATGGTGAAAGGTTTAACATGTATTTATTCAATGTCATGAAAAATACTCCAGCAGTTGCAGGGGAAGAGGACAGGGCTGATCAATGGGGAAGGGTGGGGAGGACCTGCTCTTTCGTAAGGACTCAAATGTGATGCTTACAAGTGGGATTTGGAAAGGCTCTCTCCCACTAACTGCTGAGTATCCTCCACCATGGAAACCTGCTGCCAAGTGTCATGTCAAATCAGGGAGACTGTGCAGAGGCTGAGAGGGACCCTTCTCCTAAGTGGAGACTCCTAAGCAGTCATCTCCTGATGGACAGGCAGGGATTTCACTGCTATGGCATTGCCTGAACCTGGCAGGTTCTCACTAGAAGCAAATGCTGTTTGCCTGAAAACGAAGGAAATGGTTAATCTGATTTCAGTCCAGGTGAGAATGTTCAGTACAGGAGTCCCTTTGTCACTGTGTTTGCCTTGAGCAATCATTTGGCAGGTTTTAATCTGTCACAAAGACTGCAGAAAGTGTGGGGCAGTAGGTCAGCTGTGGGGACAGCTGGGTGCATTATTTCCTTCCTCCTTCTTCTTGCAAAGCCATGTCCCTGGTTCCTGTCCTGTGCTTCTCCCTAGTCTCTACATGGGGAAGCTTGGATCTACAGCAAGGGGTAGCACAGTGCCTTCTCCCTTCTTGCCCTGGAGCTGGACGCGGCCTTCATGTGCAGATGGTGAAGATGTACAGATCTGCCCCTACTTCCACACTGTGTGACCTGGAAGTGGGACAGCACACTGGGCAGGGGATCATGGATCCCCGCACTCCCGTGGCAAACTGGTCTGCCTTCCCTGGAATAACCAAAAGAGGATATAATGCTTCCTGGCCAGGAGTGACCATGATGTCCTGACTCTTCCAACATAACTGGGCTATAAAGCAGCAGCAGGTTTCTTGCCCACAATATGCAGCTCTGTCCCTATGCTTGCTAATTAGACATGGGCTCACATGCAATGCTAAGATTCAAGCCACCATGGGCACCAAGGGAACTTGGATCCAGATTAGATGTCGCTTGGATGCTTTGGTGATTGGCACCTTAGAAATGACAGAGATAGAGCACAGTGGAAATAGATGAGACTTTGCAGCTTTGGCTCTTCTCTGCTAGTTACAATTATTTAAGATGATGTTTCACATCATATTCAAGCTCCTGTGCAGATAGCAGCAGCAGAGAACAAGAGACCTGAGCCACCTAGGAGAGGATTATGTGGATATGACAATGTTCAAACCCACTGGGCTCTGCCATGCTGCATTATTTAAGCCCAGTAACCAAATTTAGTAATAAACCCCTGAGGCACTGAGAGGAAAACACAGCTTTCAGAGTTCCTTCCCTGCAGTCCTGTCACTTCTTCCCTTAAAGGAGCCACTGCTTTTCTCTTGCTCTCTCATCCCTACCAGCCAGGCCTGACCTACCACAATGCTCTCATGGGAGCAGTGAAGTCCTTTGCACAGGCATAACGTGTGACCCAGGTACAAGCCATTCCACACAGTGTGAAGCCCTGGGAGTCAAGTGCAGAGTCAGCACATAGGGAAAACAAGAGCTGTCCCATCTCCAGCCCTTCAGGATGCAGGAGCCTAAGGCTGCATCTGAGCAGTGAGGCATGAGCTCAGGTATAGACAGACCAACCCTATAGCCAGCACAAAGCCTGTCTGGAGGACTGGCTGCTTCCCAGTGGTAGCTCTGTACTAGGTATCCATGTGTGCTCAGGCTGCTAATACTTCCTGCTCTGCCCGGACCTGGCTCTCAGCTCTGCAGCTCCAGCTAAATCTGTGCATGAATGTGCCTGCTGGTAAAGTGTGTGGACAAAAGCAACTCTGGACTTACAGACAGGCTTAAACTTGTGCTTGGGTGAAGATCTCTCCTTGCCTCCCCTGCCCACCCAGCGCTGCAGCTGGAGGAAAGAAATGGACTCAGCTCTAGCTCTCACCAGCTCACGCCTTCCCTCATTGGCAGCTTTGTCACTGCTCCATTGCATCATAGTGTCAAACAGTGGCACTTGTTAGCCAGTTTTTAGAAGGAATAAGATGAGGGGAGCCTGGGAGCCTTGAGCAGACCCTCTTCTCCAGCACCTCTGACTGTTGGGTCATTTGGCTTATGATCAGTCAGAAGGTGCTATGCCACAGCAGGCCCTTGTCTCAACAGTAAGATGGGAACGCTCAAGTCCATGTACGTGGCCAAGCTCTCTGGAGAGATCCATGGGAAGGAGAGGTTGGGTAGAGTGAATATTTAACCAGCACTGTGTCAAGTGCAAACACATGTCCACCGTGGTGTTTGTCATCACCGGGCACTGATCTTGTACACACGTTTAAGGCAACGCAGCTTAACTCCCTGCAGATTCTGGCAGAGCTGGCTTGGGAGACCCAGAACCTGTGAAGAGGTCATTTTAGTAAAGCCCAAGGTCAGCCTCGGGGAGCCGTGAGATAGTGCTGAGACCTACGGGTACTGTAGGTGACTCCCACCACCACTGCTATTAACTGCAAGGTGTGTCCTCAACACAGCAGCAAATGGACGCCACAGCCTCTTAAAGCTGTCTGCTGTCTCAGATCCCTCCCTGGCCTCCTGCCCAGCACCCTGGAGGCAGACAGTTGGAGCCTGGTGTTTACAAACAGCCTGCCTGGAATGAGGAAAAGGAGCAAGCCCAGCTGAAGGGCCCTGGGAGGAGCACATCCCATAGGAGCTCATTGGGAACATCTTCCTGAGCCACCTCTCTTGACCTAGATGAGCTATGGCTGAGCTGCCAGAACGAGGAACAAGAACCGGGCAGCAGCAAGGGGCCTCCTGCCAGATCAGCCTTGGTGCAGATGGGCCTCTGGTGGCTACCATGCCAAGGAGCATACAGCAGGACTGATCATAAAGGCGAACTCTGCAAGGAAAGAAAGACTTTGGGGTGGCTTGGATGGTATCAGCTAGTTCACAGGCCAAAAAATCCCTGCCATCTTGTGTCATTCCCAGATGCCAAACTGTGGGTATTCAGGATTGATCAAGCTTCTAAATTCTTTGCTGTTGTTATTGTTTCTGCAATACTCCACCTGACCAAACTCAAAGATGGGTTATTTGTCACATACCTTGAATGCCATGACACGTATGGCCTATTGCATCAGTACCCCTATGCCGCAGCCATTTTACCTGCAGACCACATGCTCCTTCCTGGTTCTTGTATTGTTGCGGTGCCACCAGAGCCGATGCCAGCCACTGGTGGATGGCCCCGGCAAGCAGACAACACTCAGCAACGACTGAATTCTTGTCCCTCCCTGAGCCCGCATGCCCAGTCAGCTCTTTGACCACCACAGTGCCGCGGGTGGCAGCGAGGATGGCAGCAATGGCTGTCATGTGGACCTCGACCCTTGGGGAGCTGTCCTCATCCAACACACGACACCAAACACCCGTCGGCTCCAGGCTGGCTGGTTCCAGCACAGGAGAGCACTGGGTTTCTCTGAAGTTACTCAAATCCTTTCTGAGGCCTTGTCTCGAGGGGGGAATTTCCCCACCGTGGCTGTTGTGAGAGAAGCTTTTCTGCAAGAACCTCTAAACCAGCTGCCCATGGGGACGCAGTACGCTGGAATAACAGCCATTTCATGTTGGTGTGATCACTCCCTCCCATGCGCTGGAAATTAGCTCTCTTGATTCAGCTGCAAGCTCTTTTGAGGGCCGTGGTTTGGCCTGTGAGAGGACAGCCGTCCTGCTCTACGGAATGGTGTGCCCTCCTCACTGCTTCAAAACAAACAGCAAAGCATGCAAATGTGCAAAGCCAGCGTGTATCCCGCTCTCGGGAAGGGATGTGACTCCTCAGCCTTCTCTAGGGACCCGCATGGAAACCGAGCTGTCAGGATAAAAATAATGGTCCTGGTGAGAGCACAGCAGCTGTGACTAACACCGATCCACTTGGCAAAGGGCTTCTCCCTCTCTGCCTCTCCCCTTCTCCGGGAATGTCGCAAAGGGCAAAACTGGAATCCCCGTCTGGGGAAGGGGAGGATGAGGAACACGTAGACACTCAGCCTGGGATTCCCTACAGCTATTGCTCGTACGGGGCAGATGAGAGCCACGTGCAGCAGCTCCGAAAGCAATCTCACAGGAAGGGAAAGGCGTGAGATTGTTTGTGTGAGACATATACAGGCGGGCTGGCTGAGGGCAGCACAGGCCTCTGCTCTCCAGGGCAGGAGCAAGGCCTGGGGTTTTGCCAGCAGCCTCCCGCCATTGGGAATGCATCCGCAGTGGCAAACCTGCAGGCAGAGGGGATCCTCAGGATGGGCTGCTTGGCATGGAGGGAAGGGGTGAGAGGATGTGGAGGGGTAAACCTGTGATGATCCTCAGTTGAGGTGCAGGAGCAGGCCTCAGATTTCCTACGCAGTAGAAACCTACCCCAGTAGAGCTCTTATCAGTGCTCAGCCCCTCAATCACATGGGGAAAGTGCCACCACTGCTGAGTGCACAGGGCCCTTCCTGGTACTGCAGGCTCTGTTCTTCTGCCGTAGTCTTCCTCAGGGCTGACCCGGGGGCAGCCAAAAGCCACAGGAGACACAGGGATGCAGCAGAACCAGACAGACATGAGCTGTGCTCTGGCACAGGCAGGATGAAGCAGTTGCCTGGGAGAGAAATTACCGAGGAGATAGAAATCTGCTGATTGCCCTTACACAGAAGCAGGCTCAGGAGAGAAACCCACTGCAGAGCAGTTGAGCTCTGTCCTGTCTCCTCTACACCACAAAGCACGTGTCACTCTTGCAGTACCCTTCTCATCCGATGATTGCACCAGCCATGGCCCATCATTAGGAGCCTTCCTTCCCGGACAGACCATCCTCGCAGCAACGGTAACCTCTCTGAGTGGAACAGCGCCTTTAAAGCAGTGTGCCCTGCAAGCCATGGTCCTAATACTGTTTGCATTGAGCTCCAAAAGATCAGCCTTTTTGATCTTTCCCGGGCAGCCAATAACTAACCTCTGGAACCTGCCCGTTTACGAGACACAGAGGGAATATGTCTAAAAGAGGGCCATAGCGAGGACGTGGGCGCAGGAGGAGGAGGAAGGCGGGGAGGGGGAGAGGAGGGATACGTGTGTCACAGCTTACCTCAGAGCCGGAATTAGAAGCTGGGTAAAAAAATAAAATCACAGCAGGAAATAATGTGTGGCTTAAAATAGAGACATCGAATGGGAGCGAGAATGGGGAGTGGGTGGCATTGAGGTCGCTGCTCTGTTCCTCCCTCAATGGCAGGGTGATTAATACGTCTGTGCTACTTGTGTTTATGTAACAAAGGGCACTAAAGGCCAAAGCTGCATTTTCACTAACACTGCAAGGGAGTCTGTGAATCTTTTCTTCCCCCCGTAGCATTAAGTGGGAGGATCTGCACTCGTGCTTCCTGCCCTAGAAACACAAAAACATCACCAAAACTGCATGCTCCAGCACTGCACGCGCAGATACGCTTCCACTCTTGGCAAGGCAGCACAGAGACCTTTAAGGCTTTGAAGGCATTCTTCTGTCTTTCATGGCTCCCCACAGAAAGAGCCTGCTCCCAAAGCACACCTGTAAATGTGGTCGGGTTGTCTCTGGCTGGAGGCTGTGTTCTAATAGCAGGCAAGGTACCACTGCGTGTTACTACACATTTTTGTGCTCATACTCTGTATTTGCAGTGAATCATAGATCTCTGAGATGGGTCATGCAGTCCATTTCTTTGCCAATGTAGGACTGTTCCCAGCCATATACTTAATCCCTCACGTTTCTCTTGGGAGACGATGACTCAGACTGATCAGTGTTCTCTCTCCACACCTTGTACCCTGAGAACTGCATTAAAGACTGGCACGCACTCACATGTTTTGGTAAGGAAAGGCCGTTTCTCTTAGGTGCATCAAGAAATATTCAACCCACCACTTCCCTGTTCGCAGATGATGCTGAAGCTGCCTAGCAAAGCTGCCAAGGGAGGTATGGCACTTGTGTCTTGAACTGCTGTGATCTTCTCTGGACTAATAAGCAGAACAGGCCTACCCTGAACTTGCAGACAAAAGTGACCTGGAAAGCATCCCAAATGAGCCTAATGGAGTGCAGGAAGCTCATGTCTCAGTACCTTCCCTTCACCCAAAAGGCGATGTGCTACTACAGCTCACCCCTTCCACATCTGGTCCACTCAGAGAGCGAAGGCAGGAGCAGAGACCTCCCTTCCCCTTCACACACAGCCTCAGCCTGCACCCCCTCACAGCCACTGCTCCTATCAAAATACCCATTTGCAAATATCTGCGCACACAAATAGCACGGGACCAAGTTTGTTGTGCGATAAAAACCCACTGTACGGGCCTGATTCTGATACTCTCTGACATCAGCAAATATCTTTGACATAAGGGGGCTGTGCTGCTGTCAGAGGAAGGAGAATCTGGCCCAGATCTGATGCAAATCTTCCCACAGACAGGCAGAGCAGCACGATTTGTTTAAACATGGTATGCTGGTGGTGCAGGCACAGATCACTTCCAGCAACTCCATCAACATGTATAATATCCTGCTAGTTAAATCCAGCCGAGGTAAATATCTCCACCATGTTATCCCTCCAAGCAAATATAGTACCTGTATGGAAGAAATTCCTTCGAACATTTCCTGTCTGGAGCTGAAGCTTGCCAGGGACTGAATTTCCTGTGAGGCTACATTTGGGAATGCAAAGCAAAGAAGCTAACAAGAAAATGAGATGATATGTATTTGAACCTGCTCTGCACAGATCCTCTTCAGCAAACACATTCCCCTTCTCCCTGTTCAGATAAAAGTGAAGCACTTTAATATTCACATTTTTTGGGTCATTTTTCATTAGTAATTATTATTTTTACCCCACTGTCTCTTTTCTGCCTCTCCTTTTCCAGCTGCAATTCTGTGACTTACACATCCTGAAAATGAAAGAGATTGTTTTTGCCAATAGCAAAGTGCTGCGCATCCTTTCAACCATCTGGAAATGGGTTTTTTATTCTTCCCGTCTCCCAACCACACACGCACGTGCACACACACAACCGAGTCTTTGTCTCTTGGAATCATTTCCCGCACCGAAGCTGATGGCCATGAAAAGAATTCGATCAAAAAAGTTCCACAAGCATTAAGAGGCTGAGACAGAATAAACAGGCTGACTTCCTGGGCACTTGTTCTCATCCAAACTGCCACCTCATGAGGAAGTGATGAATGCAATGGAGCATATGGTTCAGTGGTTAGAGATTAAGAGAGGTAGTTAAGGCTCCTGTGTTTTCGTCCTGGCTTTGCTACAAATCTCCTTTGTCACTAAAAGCAAGCTGCCAACCTGCCTAGTGCCTAACCTCCCCCAGATATAAACAGGGTTACAGATATTTTCGAACCCCTTGTGATGATCAATGTGTTCGTGTTTGTAATGTGAGCTGATCTCCAGAGATAAAAGGAGTAATCTAAAGTAAAAATTGCCATGATAGCTATATGCTGAGACTAATAGAGTCAAGCAGGACAGTCTGGGAGCCAAAGACTAGACTTGATCATCTCCTGCCCAGAGGCAAATGTTAAGTGAGCTATGTCACCACGCTATCCAGATGACTGCAGGTCTGCAAGAGACAAAGAAGAGCCAGAGCCACACTGACTGGTACAAACATGCTTACGGTGTCCAGCTGAGAATGAGTAACAGCTGCTTGCTCATCATCCTGATTTCTGTCACTACTAGTGTTTCTGAACGCTGAAGAGTCCCAGTGCTGTGACTCAGGGTTGTGAGTCATGGGGCTGCATGTCTCTACCGCGTGGAACCACTCACTTGCTCTCTCTGATGAGACTGCAGAAATCACAGATCATCTTGGGTCTCCTATACCGGTAAGTCTTAAAAATATAGACAGATATTTGCAAACACATCCAGACCACAGTCTCCAATGAGTGTCTATCTGGGATTTGGATTCAGAAATCAGTTTCAAATACACCCCCTACCCCCCAAAAAATTCTAGGAAAAGTATTTCTTTTTCATTCTGTGGACAATTAATTCCTATATCCCCAAGGCTGTAGTACATCTGGGCTAAACAGGATGCAGTGCAGGTAGCATTCAACTTCTTGCTTCCCCTGCTTTTACCAGTCACGCATTTAGACCTGAAATGCTGACAGCAGGGTGACACATTGGTTTTTGGCATTGCATCTGCCTCGTCCTTGTCCCAGCTCTCCAGCCTTCCTGATGAGGAAGCTTTGATCTAGCAGCATTGTCCTAACCTCAGTGCAATTAGCTGCGCACAGGGCTGCAGTGACTCTCTGAGCTGGCTGGCAAGACCTCTGAGAATACCCCACATACTCCACAGGTATCATCAAGACCTGTGTTGACCACGTACAATGCAGTGGACAATCTTCCCATCTGCAGACTGCAAGAGCAACCGGCTGTGTGTTCCAGAACTCACCTCCAGTTTATATAAGTTCCCTGTTGATACAGGTGCAGCTGAAATGCTCACTGCTTCCTCTTGGGATGAGGGAGCATCACCTCGGCACTGAGGTGCAAAGCCCTTCGTGATCTCACCAGCTGGGAGCCTCCTGTGCTGCCTGCCCATACAGCCCCTAATCAGCGAAGAGGAGGCCCCATGCTGACAAGAGTGGGATTGCCGATACTCCTCTAGTGGCAGCGTGGTTTGTGTTGGCAAAAGAGTGTTTCTGTTGGCATATGCCTCTTCCTTGAGTTGATTAAGTCATGCCTGGTTTTGCGAGTATCTCTGCAGCAAGGTGTTTTGCTGGTGTAAAGATGTGGTAAAGAATCACTGTCCCTGCTCACAGCCAGTTCCCCGAAAAGCAGATAAAGAACTACAATGGCAATCTCCCTGAGTGAGCTTTCTGTGTGCTGAGACAGGGTGAGTGCCCTTATACATCTGAACTAATGCAGACAATCACCAAGATCCATACTAGGAAAGCAAACACAATGCCCTGAGCACAGGGACTCCCAAGTGATAGGAAGTGACTTCAGCACACCAATTCCTCTGTTCCCGTAACTCTCTGTGGGTTTGCCAATAACCCTTATCGTCTTGCTGAGAAAGGAGTGCCTTTGCTAACTGATTACATCCTCCTCTCCTTACTGTGGTCAGCCAGTTGCTGCATGCCACAAACAGCTGGTATGATTGATAGATAAGCACATGTCTCAGAGTATTTTCCTCTGTCTATTGTAACCACATCCATCCCTGCAGCCACCAGAAGGCAGCTCTAGAAAGGAGTGAAACAACACAGAGCAGTTTTGTTACCGGTATTGGTTTCTGGAAACACTAATCCAAGGAATCTTGGATTTCCATACAAAATACTGCAGGTCTCTGTGAAGGAAGGCAGGGTGGTCCCAAACTTCCATCTCTCGGCTAGCATCCATGCCCTGCACCGATGCAGAGTCAGGTCTAACAACACAACCCGAGACTAACCAAGAAATGTGCAGGACCAGACTCTGCGAGGACAAGCATGAATGCTTTTGGACTTTTATCCCATTTTGATTAAAGCTTTGTGCACCTGGAATTCACCATTTTTGGATAGCCCGCAGCCATTCTTAGAATGCAGTAGCACATTTAGGAAATAAAAGGCTTCAGGATCCTCTCTATTCCAAGTAAATCACCCTCTTTGAAGCAGCACATCATAACAAAAGGTAAGTCAGGCCAAATTTCAGTTTGAGTCGCAGCAATGACATCAGAGATGGAGTTAGCCCAGCTTGTTAAGCGACCAGAAGATGTCCAATTTTATTTTGGGGTTTTGTTCTGTACTAGTTCCTGGAATCTGTTTTGTAGACACAGCCCTTCCCTTGCTGTTAGCTCACACCCTGAGGTGGGCAGGGAATTTCATACAGCATCTTCGTTGACCTTTCTGGTACTGAGATGATTGCTGCTGCTTTTTTGGAGGCTTCTGAGAAGCTCCCACCAGCTTTTGTCCCCCGACCTCCTGAGCTGCATCTGCAGCATCCAACCACAGTCCCTGCGGAGGGCAGGCTGGCTCTCACAGTGACGACACCGCACTCTTAATTTGTTCCAGCCTGCTTCACACTGACATTTTAGCACTGACGTCACCAGCTGCTGAAATTTCATTGCTGCTGCTAAGAATAACAGCCCTCCTCATCCCCCACCTTACTCCAAATAATTACTTTAATACAGTAGGGATCAAGGCTTATCTTCTCTGACACAAATCAGGCGCTGGTGGTTAAAAGAAGTAGGAACAAAGCAGTGAAGATGCTTATGTGTTCTGTCAGCCTGGGACCAAAAAAAGCCCCAGCCAAAAGTGTATTGTTAGGTGGTGAGAGTGCTATAAAAAAATGAATGGGAGAAGTTCAGACTGATTTGGTTTAAGGCTTTCTTGCCATACGTGCTTAGGCACTGTGAGTTGCTTAAAGAGCCTAGGCTACAGTCTGCCGCAGAAGTCCTTCATAAAGCCCCTTCCCAATTCACCAAGGCTTTGTACCTTGAATATTTGCTTATACTGGTGCAGTGTGGGCATAAAATACTGCCGAATCCAGATTTCCCATTGACTTTGGGGCCTGAACCAAATCCCATTGATTTCCGTGGGAGGATTTCTATTAACTTGAATGGGCATTGAATCAAACCTAAATTGGCAGTGCTCTGCAGCCATTTGGCATAGTGTAGTTGTCTGCATAAGGTGGAGAATCAGGTCCAAAGACTCTAAGAAATGCTTTAATTAAGAGTTTTACTGAGGAAAGCGAGATTTTCCATCATTAGTCCGATAAACTGAATTTGCTCTATACTTTAAATGGCAAAGGGTCAGATTGTCAAGGACGCCTGGACTGAAGACAAAGCCGAGTTTGTTTCAAGGCAAATCAGGTGCTGAGGAGTCTTCCCAATGAACAGGTCTGGTCGCTCATTAACACGCTTTGAGAATCCTACTCGCACTTTTGGTAGCCTTATAAAGGCAGTCATAAGAAACCTGCTCCCTGTGGCCCTCCTCACGGAAGGAGACCATCACCTCTGTCAGATGCAGCCACTCATCCGCAGTCCCTCCTGGTCAGAGGTGACAAAGGCCTTTATAAACCAGATGCATGGGGCCCTTTAATGTTATTTCTAACCCCTGCTGGGGAAGCTGGTGGTTAGCACAGCTTCCTCTCCAGAAACAGACCTGAACCTACACAGACCAGCATCCGGTCAGCAAGGAAAGTCTCAAAACTTCTTTGTTTGCCACTCCGAGGTCAGGCATCATTTCCTGTGTTGCTATTGACCCTCTCAGGCACCTTCCTCCACCGCTTGGTCTTTAGAAACAGCCACATTCATTATCTCCACATGTCCCTTTACTGCAGAATAAGGGAAGTTGTAGGAGCTGGTCCTTCTGACAGATCCGCTGGTTACTTGGCTGCAGTATTTTGCCTAGTTATCATTTTGAATTTGGACTTGAGCGCTTGCCATAGTCTTTTTCTGGAGAGCACAGAGAGGTTGGGCACAAGACATAAAAGAGACACATTTGCTCAGAAATCCCAGAGGACAAGTGAGAAGAGATGAGCGCAGCATGGTCACGCTAAGATGCCTTCCCCTGAAGTGCAGCAGGGGAGGAGATCCGGAGAAGGTAGATGCTAGAGAGGAAAGCAAAGAGAAAGTGAAAGTCCTGTTCAAGCCGAGCCTTGAAAATGAAGTAGAAGAGTGCGGGATGTCTCCTCCGACCTCTGGCAGCCATTCTTGTTCGGCCCGGACCAGTCAGGCAGGCCACACGCTGCTGGGCCAAAGGAGCATACCTCCGAGCTGATGTGCCTCTCCCAGCAGACGTCAGGATGGGCTTGGCTGGAAGCCTGAGGGATTGCTGCGGCCACCTGATTTCCTCCACCTCCCGCGCTAACCTCTTCCTCCCCATGACTAACTGCTGCGCCTTCTCCACCATGGTCCCTCGCCCCATGCACTTCCATGCACCAAAGAAACACGCTAGGTTGCATCACCTGCTCCTGGGATGAGTACCAGGTAAAGAGAGAGGAGCGCATCAGGAACACAACTCTACAAACCAAGGAGGGAACTCGAACTCCAGCTTGGCATTGGCAGGCACTGCAACAGCTCCTTCTGGTAAAAACCCTGTCTCTGGGCTGGAACATGTGCCCTAAAAAACACAGACTGAAGCTGATAAAAAGCTGTTTGATACCAACAGTGAGGTCTCAGGTATAGCCAAACCCAGGCTCAGGAGTCAGCAGGCCAGGCGATAGCAGAGCTGCTTCATGTCTTGGAGCCCCACTCTAAAGCCAGGCTGTGCCCAGCGGTGCTCCTGGATGGCAGCAGGAATGGCATTGCCCCACCGTGTGTTTTTCACTTTCTTTTGCTGACACCCACAAAACTGCTCCAGCTTTGGGCTGTGGCCCTCGTTCTGTTCCATCCCAGTTCGATGCTGGTGCTGCTCCACTGAGGACCAGTTTTGAGCCCCATCTCCCCCCGGGGCGAGCAAGAAGAGGAATGGGCCTACGGTTTTATTTGTTGCTTACTCCAAAAAGAATCATCTAATTAAAAATCACTGGAAACCACATGCATTTGCAGAAATGGCTCCACTTCAGAGGAATCTCTCGAGGCAAATAAGTGAGTAATTTTTCAAGGGTTTAGACATTTATGAAAATAGCCTCTATAGTTACTAGGATAAAATTACAAGTGTTTTCAATCCTCATACTTTGGGTCATAAGTTGATCCTCAGCTGGGGGCCAGGGAGGAATTTCCTCCCAGAGGATATTATTGTTCTGTGAGGTTCTCAAGGGAGATTCACATCCTCCAGAGGATCTGGCAATAGCCACTGCATCAGAATAAGGTACCAGTGCTCTGCTCTCCTCTGCCGAGCCTTGCCCATCATGTCTGTATGCTTTAAGTAACCGGTTGCGACGTATCCTTAACTAACAGCTCATGCCTGCCTAACGCACCGGCCAGCCCCACTGGTGGCGAGCAACGCGGACCCGCACCCGGCCACTGCCTGCCGTGGTAAGGGAGCCCGAGGGGTCAAAAAGCACACGGTGTGCGCGTGGAGCGGGCTCCGGAGGCTCAGCTGGCCCGGCCCCGCACCGCGGTGGTGGGGAGCAGGATGGGTGCGGGACGGATGCTCCCGTTGCGCAAACGGCTCCGCAACGGGATCCGGAGCGCTGGCACCGCCCAGCCCGCGGGCTCAGCCATTCACAGCCCGTAGATTTGCATACAGCCCGGGCGGTTCTGGTCCCGCAGCACGGTCCGTGCTCAGCTGCAGCCTCCGGTCCTGCTCCGGCAGCCGGGACCGGGAGCAGTGCTGTCTACAGCGGGAGATGTGGTTCGGAGCATCCCCTGGCAGAGCTCCCCTCGCCCTGTCCTATGGGTGACGACATGCCGCGGCTTTATGTAGAGGAGCGTTTGGCGTTGGCAATTGCCCGGATGACCCTCAGTGGTCTGGGGTGCAGGCTTCAAACCTGTAGCTGTCTAGCGACAGAGTGGTTCAATTCCACCTTTCGGGCGAACCCAAGGCCCCCGAAACCATTTTATTATACCCCTGGGTCAGCCGGGGTCCAGCATCCGGCACAGCCCGAATGCGTACCTGGGAGTCAAATGGCATCATCCACTGCAGCGTTATCCCTTATCACGGTGCAGGGAAATGCCCCAAAGAGCACCTCCGGGGGCACAATAGGGCATCTCCAAGCATTCATCCATCCACTGTCTTCCACCAGGCTGGCAAACAAGTGCTTTTCCCTTCCATTTGTTATTGCCATCCCCTCAGAGCACAGGAGTGGACTGATGAAGTGGCAGTGTGCTGGCACAGCTGAGAGAAATCAGCCCAGGGCTCTTGGGTGAGATTTGGGTTTTAATTGGACTCTGCTAAGCTGTTCTTTGTTATGGTGTCACGCATCCTACAAGAACAAAAAGAAGTAAATAACAGAAGTCATTCTCTAGATCTGCTCCATATTGATGATAACCCATCTCCCTCCCACACTACAACAAAGATGCTTCACTTCAGCAGCAAACACGGGTGCTAATAATGTCACCCAGCCCCACGAAAAATAAAGGTTAGCATGAAGCTAAAAACCATATTCTTCAAGCAGAAGGCATTTATTTCGTGATACCCTATTGCGATGACTCCAGCAGATGATTTGTAGAGCCTCAAGCTAGAATGAGACCCAACAACCTCCACTGCAGGGGGGAGTGAGGATTTGAAGGGCATTTCCTTGGCTCCTTCTGGTCCCACAGGCAGGAAGGGTGATTCTGCCTGGTGAATCCCCCGGAGGGAAGGGAGGAATACCGAATGAAATACCCGTGCTCCAGTGTTCCTGGGTGCTTTCTGGGGTGTGCACTGCCATCCCGAGTTGAGCAGGCAAGCACCCCTGGGGAGGTAAGCCTGAATGACTGTGCTTCCTGTACACCAATGACTCACCCAGGGAAGCACCGGGAAGAGAAGGGAAGGGCACTGAGGGCCCTGACACCCTTCCTGATGGAAGCTGTTGCTTCCAGCCCACGGATTGCCCCATTCAATCCAAGCCGAGCAGCCCTGGTGCCAGCAAGGCCTGCTCCTCTGGAATACACTGACCCATTATGGGAAATCTCAGGGAAAATCCCCTCTGTGGCTCAATCCAGCTCTTTTACAGCCTTACAGGGACGTGCGTGCGCTCCCCCCAGCGCAGCAGGGAGTGCTCCAAGCCCCAGATGACTATCTATGTGCTCCGTGCTGCTCCATCTACCAGCCAGCCTCCAGCCAGCCTCCTCTGCCCATAATGAACTTTCTATGTGGAATTTCTCAGAAACTGGTATCTGTGTCGCAGCTTGGCTGAGGGCTTTTGTTTGTGTCGGGGGGGGGGAAGCATTGGAAAGGCCTTTGCCCAGTAGTGGGCAGCTGAGAACGTTAACGTTGGATGTCAGTTACCAAGTCCAACATAATACGGCTCTTTCATGTGGTGTTTGTAACTGAACATGCTGTTTTGTGTCAGCCTGTTTTTTTTTTAATTCCAAGAAGTAGTTTTGGATTAAATTATGACAATTACATTCTTATATTCACACCCCCCCCCCGCCTCCCCCCATCCTCGCCCTGCGTGCACACAAACACAAATGGGAATTCTGTGATTTGAACTATACAGCCTGGGATCTGTGCCTGGCATTGAGTTCACTTCTTTCCCTCCAGAACAAAAAGGCCGCATCCACTCAGCACTCTTTCAACGCCTTAGGATCAAGTAGGATGGTCAGATTGCTGGGATGGGTTATTTTGTCCCTCAGGGAGTTCATGGTGAAAACAGACTTTCAAGCACTGGGGCACCGTGCAGGGGAGGTTGTGGTAAGCAGCATGGGAGCTAGGTTTGTGAAATCCCATGTGAATCCCTGCTCTGAGCTGCTTACACACCCCGGCTGGCTCACGTACCTGGACAGTGCCTCATCTGCAGGCAGGCAGCAGGGAGCAATCCAGTCCTTTGGGGCTGTGTGCCCTTTAGGATGTGGCTGAACCTAGGGAAACATAGGGTTTCATCAGGACAAGAGGCTCCACAAGGCTGCTCTTGCAGCCTTCAGCTGACACCGTAGGTGGGACAAGGCTTAGGAAACAGGGCCCCCTCTATTTTGGTGCTATTCTTTAATCACTAGCTGGAAAAGAGCACCAGTGCAGAGCCCTGTGTAGATGATCTGCCTGTAGGAGGGACATTTTGCACAATGCTATCCATGCCTTGCCTGAGTTGGCTTTGTTTGGAGTCACTCATTAGTCAGGCAAAGCTTTGAGTGCTTGAACCTGAATGTCACTTTCTTCCCTGACAAATGGCCAAGCTAAGAGGAGCCAAAGGCTTCACCACTGGTTAGAAGGCAAGCCAGGGGTTACTCAGAGCCAAGACGCACGAGATCCTGGCTCCTCAGCAAATGTAATCTGCCTCCTGTTGTTTTCCCCACGGAGTCACAGTGGGGTGAGGAGGATGTGCTGGTGACAGATGGCTGACGCGACTCACTAAGTGCTAAGGGTGACTGGGCTGTGACTCAGCAGTGTTTGGTTTCAAGAGCTTGGGAGCATGTGCTTTTGAGCTGGTAACAGTGGCCCTGTTGGCTCTCCTGCAGGACTGGGCATGGGCTGTCACCTGAAGCCTGTACCCGCTGTCCTCCATGGGAGGAAAGCAGGCACACGTGGCTCATTGAAGCAGAAAGTCAAGCTCCTAATTACTATTTACCTTGGTAAAGGACAATGTTTGAGCGTGTGTAAATGTGTGACCTGCCAGTTGTGCTCAGGTGTCTTACTGGCCTTCAGAAAGGAAACCATTCAATACCCTGGCCTAAAATAATGAACAACTTGCTTGGAGGAAGCAGGACTCGGAAAACTTCTTTTGCAGTCGAGTCACTAGAGGGGGACAAAGACCTAGTGTGGGTACACATCACTCTACCAGCTCCCTGGTGCAGCTGTGGGAGACACCTTGGAGAGGCAGAAGCAGAGATGGCCCTTGTCTACATCAGACTTGAAGGTGCCCAAGTGCTGTGACAGCTTTCTGGATGATGAGAACCAACAACGTAGTGGGGAAACAAAGCCACTATGTTCCCCCAGAAGCAGGGGATGTTCATGTGTAGTTTAGCAGACTCGATGCTGGCTCTCCCATAGCTGGCTGGAGCTTTCAAAGGCTAAATTCCAGCCATTGCACAGCAAAAGACAGTGTCACCTGTGTGGACAGCCCAGACAATCACGTGTGTTCGCAGGCACGTAACATTGCTCTCCTTTCTGTTATGAACTGGGAAGAGCTGAATCCTCAGGTCTGGATAGGTGCCAGGTGTTGCTGTTATCTCTGTGTGTTAAAGACGTCATGGAAACACTGGAGGACTTGAACAAAGTGTACTTGAGTGCATCCCACACACGTGCAGAGAGTAGACAGAAGTGGCCATGGCCATGGCAAGCAGCAGGGCAGTGTTTGCAGCTAACATGTTGACCTGAAGGGCTTAAAAGCCACTACACATTCTCCCCTGGCAAAATGTCGACCAGAATGACTCATGTGAATGGATCGTGATACGCAACCCTCAGCCCAGCCAGGCTGCGTGGGGAACCAAAACACTCCCATTTTCTCCCCTCCAGCATACTTCCCTGACCAGATCCAGGACGGAGCCATTTTGGCTCAGACTGGAGCTGGTCAGAACATGTTTTTCTTTTCTTCTCTTCTCCCTTCCTTTACCCTTTGGAAAATGTTGACATTTTAGCAAAGGGCCGAAAACCCAAACCCTGAATATTTTCCATTGGAAAGTGCTGGGGGGAAAGGGAGGAGAATAATCCCCCAAATGCCAACAATCAAATCTATTTTATGGCTTTTGGGTTTATGAGAGGGAGCACATCTGAAGGACAGTGAACACTTTCTATGAAGATATCTGTTCTCTCAAGCCACATTTTTTTACTAGACAAGTGTTCCAGCTGGCATCCTTTTCACTGGTGATGGTCTGGACATTCTCTACATCTAATTTTGGAATCGACCTGAAGAAAACTTAATTGATTTTATTGGAATATAAGGCACAAATGATACTCCCGCAGCACAACTGATACTCACTTGGTATTCGCAGTATCAGGACAATATAACCTGATATTCTCTCTTTGACAACAGTGCTCTTTACACAGACATCTCAAGCAAGTTTGGGACCTGCTCCCTGGAGACACTGCACTCCCAGAGCTCCAGCTGACTTGCCTCAAATCTCAGAGCACATTCCTGAAGGGAATCAGCCTTCACAAGATCCCATTAAAGGCCGTGAAGGAAAAAATATGCACTGCGAGGCGCATTACCTGCAAATATTCCTTGACTAAATGTTAGCACAGAAACACTTACAAAGCATTTTGTTCTGATGTCTTTAGCTGATCCAGATTTCTGCCTGAATGGTGATGGTGACCTGGAACATGTGTTTCACCTCGTCCTTGCACATCATTCTGCTTTCCTGTAAGTTAAAAATAAAGGGACAGCGTTAGCATAACAGAGCGCACACATTGTAGGAGATGAGTTATGTCCTGGGACTTTTACTAAATGTGGCTAATAGCAGGTTAGCATTTAAAAAAGGAAAGATCTGAAAACGGGCATACACTGGTCATACATAAATTCAGGCTGCGAACTAACAGAAACAACAGCAGAGGGAAGTTCAGAATAGCCTCCAAAGAGGAACAATGGGAACAAAACCTGTTCGAACCCATTTCTTTATCAGCAGAGTCTATTCAATGACCCAGAGGTCCCTTCTAATTTGTGGTGCCTCTTCCCCCATTGTTTTGCACACTGAAGCAGTCACTCTTTACATTCTCTCTGCTACAATCTAGCAATTGCATTGCTGCACTTTGTCCACATTTAGCACAGGTCTCTGTCCCCTGTCACCTCCAGGTTTTTCTGACCTAGCCACCTGTGGTTGAATTTAGTCAGTGCCAAAGAAGAGGCATATTTGGCCCCATCAAATCTCTGTGTTTAATTTCCTTTTCTGTTTAGGAACATCTCCCCATCATCTTTAAAGCTTATAAAGCAGTGAGTTTAAAGAGATAATGGTGTAAAATCTCAGTTTTAGACCTCACCTTTCTCCGTTGGGGACAACCAAGTTACATATTGACAAAAGGAAGAGGCACTAAATATCTCTGGTAATGCAGTGACAAGTAATACCGAGCTCCCAAGAGCCTGCATTGGTGCTGCATGTCCTTCGTCGTATTTTTTTAAGGTAAGTAATCAGTTTTTCACTTGCAGAACTCTACTTTTGAGTTAATAAAGTCAGATCAAGTGCTTTCATCCCTCACCTTGGAAACACAACTGCATGCAAGAAGCCACAGCAGAAACTCTAGCTGTAATTAGCCATTGGAAACCCATACACACATAACTGGGGCGTAGCTATATGATCTGCCAAAGGCTGAGCTGTCCTTGCTCTTGTAGGTGCTAAAGGGGCAGATGAAGAAACAAGGAGATCCCAAGTAAGAAGACAAAGGGTCAAATGAATCACTCAGTCACTGTGGGAAATGTAACAACTGGGAGAGCAAACAAATTAAGCTAGGGCTTGTGACTGTTAACATTCAGGAAACATGTTCCACAAATCCAGCTTTCCAAGAAAAATCCAATTCTAGCTTCCTTCTGGTAATTTAAGGAAGCAACAATCTGTTCACACGACCCTCCGATCAGGTTGGCACAGGGACTAGATCTGCAATAAACATTGAAGAACAGCCCTTGTGGGCTGGAGCAGGGGTACATCCCAAGCACCACTCTGCTCCCAGTTGGGGCAAGGTGAGAGGCTACTCAGGGAGAGCACATGGACCTGGACATTTCCCTCTCCCTTGTGTTTCCTCAGCATTTGCCTTTGTTGGATCGGGATGTTAGATGGTGCGTCCTGCCTGTCCCCTTTAGTGTCCATTTACAGACCTCTTGGCTGCAAATTTGTCTGATCCCATTTTGAGCCTGCTGATGCTGTCTGCCTCAGTAGCCTGCTGCGCCAGCACCTTCCAGAAGTTCTCTGCCTCACGTGATGTCATTTCTTCAATCTGCTTTGAACTTGTTTCCTCCCAGTTTCACCGAGTGCTCCCTGCTCTACTGTTGGCCACTGATAGCTCTGCATTCACCTCAGCCATCCTTTTGTGACACAGCCCTTAATCACCAGAAAAACAGCCAAGAATTGCGATACTGGGTTGCTCAGCTCACTTCCATCCCCGTTGCTTGCTGACCTGCCTGGAGTGGGTTTATGCCTGGAGCACTCTGGCTGTTACCAAACTCAGAAGGGAGCAAAAGGACAGCAGAGCAAATGGAGCGCAACATCCTCCCAGTGCTCGGGTCCCTGTGCAGCTGCACACGGGTGACGCAATGGGCCCGTTCTGCGGTCAAGAGCTGCATGCTGATGGTCCTGTCCCCATCCTGGGGCTCTGCAGGTCCCTGCCCTGCAGGGGGCTGCAAAGCAGCGAGCAGGATTTGGGCAGGGTAGGCTGGCAGCCCCGGCGGGGGAGTCAGGGGCATCTTCCAAAGTGGCTTTAATTAATGAGCACATGTGCAGCGAGGAGAGTTACAGCATCCCACTCAAATTGTTGACTTGGAGCCGCTTCTGGAGACAGCCATATTCTGCTCATTAGGAAAGAGCTTTTTTGCAATGCCCTTGGATTGGATGGCTCTTGGATTGCACCACGAGATCAAGTCCACGTACGGGCTGCCTGCCTTTCGGCTGCCAGCTCCAAGAGGGTTGTTTTTCTTGTCTTCTCATTCTCAAGGAGTGCTCAGCCAGATGGCCTGTTTTCGAATGCACTGTGCGTTGGTTGGATGTGTGTTTGGAGAGTCTGCCAGCTTCACGAGAAGGAAGAAAGAGCAAAAGAAAGGGAAAAAAGCGCCATTTGGTATCTATCTCTGGGACCCAGCCAGAGTTGAGGCTCTGTTTGAAGAAGGGGGGACTCTTAAGAAAGAAACTCTAGACAAAATTAAAAGCTGGAAAAACTTTGAAGCTTGACAGACTGGGAGACTGAAGTTCTGTGCAAATCCATCCACTACCTGGCTCCCTTGCAAACATGGAGCAGATTCCCTCCAGATCAATAGTAAGAGCAAGCGCAAGCACCAAGTGTCTGCCTTGCTGTCCTTGCCGTGTGCCTCACCTATGGGCTGGCATGTGGGGTGATGACCCAGCCATTCTGCCCACCAAGGCTGTGGCCTCTGGGGTTTTGCTCTCAGTTCACCAGCACACAGCCCGGATGCATCAGCCCAGAAAGGGGAGCCACAGTTAATTAGTATGAAATCACCACCACCACGGCCCAGCTCCCAAAGAAGCTAGCCTTAATTTTACCGCAGGCCAATGTCATTTTCTTGCAGCCCCTCATGTTAACTTCCCAGAAATACCTTCTGCTGATTTGGGGCAGCAAATAAACAGAGGCCAAAGCGGAGCAACGGCTTTTTCCAGCACTCATTGGCAAATAATTTGAACCTGACGAGAAAAATCTGTGGTTTTGAAGTTTTGAAGTTTGGGTGGATTGTGCTTGGCTTTCTTTTTTAACTAGATGTCGTGTTGTGGTAAAAACACATTGTTCCAAGCAGCAGGAGGAGGTCTTGTTAAGCAGAGCTGGAGAAAGCCACGTTTATAACCATCCCCACTGGCTGTCACGCCACTGTGCCTTACGAGCAGACTTCAGTCGTGTACTGAAACCGTGGCACAAAGAGGATGGTTGCAGAACGTGTGTATCTGTGCGGTGGGTGTCTGCAACCCCCCTTCTCCACTGGTTGCATCATATGATTTTCAGTGAAATGCTGAGGATTCAGGGGCCCAGGGCGAACAGTGTGTCCATGGTAACATCGGATGGGCTGTGGGTTACACGCTGCACACAGCCAGGGCAAAGAGGTTCTTCTCACCCGAGCTGTGGGCAAGATCTGCTGGGATCTGCAGCCTGTGCTAAGCACCTGTGGCCTTCCAGGACTTCCTGAGTGGCACTGCGCCGTGTCCAGGACGCATTCGGTGTTCCCTTCACAGCAGTAGCAGTGACACCATTTGCAGTTCCCAGCATGTAAAGAGCAGGACCCTTCCCTGCACACAGGGAACATCAGCTGCTGGTGGCAAAATGGACTCTGACATTGAGACTTGGTGGTGCAGATGCTGTCCTGGAAGGGAAGGAGGATCTGACAGCTCAAGACAATGACTACATCATGCAAATGCATTTCTGCATGGGTAGGAAGGCTGTACGATGAGATCACCTCAATTCCCACTCTGAATTGGTAAACTATTTACCAACTTTGGTAATTATTCCCAGCATAAGAAACTGGGGCTGCAGTACCTACAGTCACAGCTAAGATCATTACAAAGTGTTGGATTTTCTGCCTGCCAGAACAGCAAGTTCAACCAGGGCTTTGAGGGCTCATTAAACCACTCAGGCAACGGCCTGATTGCCACCAAGTGCCATGTCATGGAATTGATGAAGGATATCTATCTTTGAGGGTACAGAAACTTCAAGGGTCCAGGAGCCATAAGACTGGGCTTTGCCACATCCAAATGAACTGCCATAGGCTTGTTACTGCACCTGTTGGCACAGGGAAATAGTAATTACCACAGCATTTACGTGAGTACTGTTGAGATGAGGTAGCTGCATGCTAACAAAGGTCCTTGGTGTGCTTTGGGTGGGAGATCAGCTGGAAACAAACTCACCCAAGCTGCACGGCTGTGTCAGGCACCAATACTAATGTATTGGTTTTCATGCGCTTTATCTCATTGCTGCAGTGCTGCCTGACCCCTGAAGCAGGGCACCTCTAGGGGGGACACAGTGGGCTTCAGGCAGGAGCTGACAGGTCAGTCTGAGAAAACCTCTTTATCTAAGTTATCTGCTGCTGTCATTACATAGCTAGCATTGTTTAAAGAAGGGAAGGTAGAAGAATTGCCCAAACATGGGAGTTTGGAAATGCATGTACTGTAAAGAGGGGGAGGCTTGCTTGCCTTCTAGTGCCAGTCCTGGCTGCTCTGCCATCAGCCTTTGTGTATAACTATTTTAGCCAGTCAGTACCTGGATGGGAGATCTCTGACATTCAGAAAGTCTCCTCTACCCAGCTAGGCAGAGGTCAGTCCATACCTCAATATGGCATGTTGAGGCATTGTGCCATTATGAACAGTAGTGAGTGTGGCTGCACCTGAGTTCAGTAGCACCCACTGAGGTATTGTGGAGGATGGCTCTGATTTAGGCACCATCCTCTTTCAGTGTCTCAAGGCCTTGAGAGGGAGCGAGCTCCCCAACCCACTTATAAAATGGCCAACAATCTCCTCTTCCTCCATGCGTGGCCTCATTCCTGTACCCAGAAGCTTTCAGAGCATATTCTAAACTTCATTAGAAAAGTAATGTTGCTATCAAGAAGAGATGACGGGGAGCACACAGAGCTTCTATTTCCCAGTTGCCAGGGAAAACTTTCTGCACTACATCTCCAAACAACAGGAGATGACATGACAGGCAGAGGACAGAGTTGGACATCAGGAGCAAGAACGTGATGATTGAAGCTAGAGAGCTGGTTTAAATTTAGAGCCTAAATATATACAGAGTGGATGGTGCCTGAGAATCATGCTGGTTATGTTGACAAGCCTATGCAGGCCAGGCATGGAGCTGGTCCTGTTCTTCTGGAGTGTCTCACTCACATCCATTCTCTCAGTCCATGATCTTCCCATGATTTTATTGGTGGTCCATATCTCCTGTAGACCACGTTTGACATTACTGGGGAAAGCAGAGGTCAGAAAGATTAGAACTCCTTTTGAAGTTAAGGGAAGGAAAATCTTCAGAGAATGACTTGTGGCTGGAAAGTAGCTCCATCATTCAAATGCTGAGACCCATTTGACACATAACTGGAGCTGGATGTAAGGACAAAGATGGTCGCTTTAAAAAATCCTGGTTAAAAATAAAATGGAAAACAACAGAGCACATGTTCAAGGAATCAAACTCTAAGACCCAAATTCACTGCCACACTGACTGGCTTTTAACCTGTTACTGCATGGTAGTTCCCAGTCTGGTTTCAAAAAGTACATGCACATACACACACATACAAGTAACTACAAAATATGTAGCTGCTATTCATACATGATTTCTTGGGAGGCATTTGACCATGACTTTAGCAAGGCTTAACGCTATCTACCACAATATTCATGTATTCCAGTTAGGATGGATAGACAGACTAGCAGAAGGTAAAGAACTGGTTTAGATGGTCAGGCTCAGAGAACAGTGGATGTGTGTTGTGCTCTACCTGCAGGCTGGTAACAAGCGAGGTACTGCAGGGGTCTCTCCTGGGCCCTGACCCATTTAAACATCTTTAGCAGTTGTCTAGATGACTCAATGGAGTGCTTGTTCATCAAGTTTGGAGACTACATCAAACTACCGGGGGGCAGTCGATATGCTTGAATGCAGAGCTGCCATTCAGAGGACCCTGGGCAGGCTGGAAGAATGGACTGATAGGAACCTTATGAAATTCACCAAGGACACATGCAAAGTCCTTCACCTGGGAAGGAAGAGCCCCTGCAGCAGTATAGGCTGAAACTGATGGGCAGAGGAGCAGCTCTGCAAAAATGACTTGAGTATCCGGGCAGAAAACAAGCCAAAGGCATTCTGGGTTGTATTAACAGAGTCACAGCCAGTAGGTCGACAGATTGACAGATGTGGAAACTGCAAAACTGAACCCAGGTTTGGACTCCCAATGCAAGAAAAGCATTGACACATCGGACCAAGTTCAGCAGACGCCACCAAGATGGTTGGGGGCCTGAGACTGTGAGGAGAGGCTGAGGGCAACTGGGTTTGTTTGGTCTGGAAGACAAATGGCTTTGTAGGGGACAAACAATGGCCTGACAGCTCCTACAAGGAGGCATCAAGAAGATACAGAGTCAGGCTCCTCATGATAGTGCATAGTGGGAGGACAAGAGACAATGGACATAAATTAAAGACGTTCAGGCTGGCAATAAGGAAAAGCATTTTCACCACGAACACAGTCAAGTATTGTTCTCGTCTTACAGCTGACCCCCTTCTTCTTTGAACAAGAGGTTAAACTAGAGACCTCGTAAAGTCATTTCTAACCTGAGCAGTTCTGTGATTGCATGGTTTTAAAAGTATTTGGGAGCCTGAGTGTTACCCACTTGAGGAGCAAACACAATACCATGTGAGATGATTGGTCAATCACTCTGCATAAGTAGAAACTACTCAATCAAAAGTCCCAATGAATCATTTGCAAAAAAGATTTGTTAGTATAAAACAATTCACTGACAGTTTTAGAGTAACAAATAGTTGAGCAAAAGTCTGTTCTTCACAGCCTGACAAGGAATGCAATTTCAGTGAATTTATTACCCACTTGCACACCAGTTTTCCTTACTGCCCAGTAAACTGAAAGCTCTCTTTTCCCACTGGGGGCTGTCATCTCTACATGAAAAAGAATGAGAAGACCAAAACACAACGCAGCTAGAATTATTTATTTATTATTACAGCATCTTCAGACTGAAAACTCAGATTGCTTCACTGCTGTTAATTAATTAAGCCTAGAAACACTTATGCCAGGAAGTTTGATATCATCACCCCTTTTTGCAGATGGGGGAGAACAAAACATAAGATTCACTCAGGGCTGCTCAATGAATGAAGGGCCAAACCAGAAATAAAACCTGGGAATCCTGGCTCAGACTCATCTTACAATCTCTAGATAAAGCTTCTTTCCTGTAAAAATCCATCTAAGCTCTTCAAAGAATAATTAGAGCCTATTTATTTCCTCACTTGTTAACAATGAAATCTGACAGGCTTTGCAGTGAGGATGCTGTAGCTCAGTTAGGGGATCGAGGCTCTTCCCCATGAGGGAAGGCCTGGAATGTCAGTCTTTAGGTGGCTTAGCAGGGGCATGGTTCCAGCTGCCAGGTACTTGAACTCCTGCCCAAATCCCAGGGGCAAAGATTTAGGGAAGAATTGGGATATAAGTGACCAAAAGTGACCTGCCAGAAATGTTAGGGAAGGATTTAGACAAATAGCAGCTGGTTTTGTAATGATAAGGTTTGCCCTTGGTGGCACTTAAGGGGTAATGAAAGAACATTTACTTGCCTCTGTATCAGATTGGTTTTTCTTTTCTTCAGTTTCATTTGCCTATGAACCACTTAAGAGAGCTGAAAAAACTCTGAAACACAGCCAAGTTCCTGGCAGCACTTCAGCTGTGCCCCTCAATTCCTCCTTCTTCAGTTCCATCAGGTCCAGAGCACACAAAGTTCCTAAGGGCTTACAGCTCACGAGCAGTGACTTGCACTACCTTGGGGTATGTAGGAAAGTAATGAGTCACAGAATTCTCTACCTTCTCTACCCAGGGCAAATGGCTCACCAGCCTCTCTGTCATCACTTCCAGGGTTTCTTCGGAGGCCAAGAAATGGAGACATGAAGAGCTCCACAAATGCTGACCATCCAATATTTTGAAACTAACTACTCTGAATATTGCTCAGCACCTCTTAACCACAGGACATTACGTTTGAAGCTGGAGCATCCCTAACTAGGGGATGCATTTAACTGCGTGCCTACTTGCTCAGCATCACATGAAACAGGTTCTGGCAGAGGAGAGGCACACTCAAGATTTCCACATTAAGAACCCTGTACTTTTTCTGCTCTGATGTATTTTCCTTTTGCAAGGCAGTACAAGAAAGGCTATTCTGCATGCCCTCTGCGTTGCTGTCTTCAGCTTTTGGCTGTAGGAAATCTTTCTGTAGGGTAGAGTTGAGGACACTGATCATAAAGTACAGAAACCAGAAGAGGGGAGGGAGGGTCCATCTTTTACAATAAATCCTTGGGGAATATGGAAGCTCATCCTCCCTGGCTCTTCAGTACCATCTGCCCCATCTCTACCAAGTCTCCAAGCTCAGGTCCAGTAGGTGGCATGTCTGAATGGACTAAACATCTGGAAATAGTTTGCTATTTGCAGTCCCCTCCCTCAAAGCTCCACTTGTGGTTACACGTGGTTAACAAATCACTTATTTGGTCCCAGATGTTTGCTGTGGCCCTTCCCTTTCCCTCTGGGGCATTTTTAGCCACCAGTACAGAGTGTGCATCACCTCCTGCAGTGAGGCAGACTGGCAGAAAACAATGGCAGGAAAGCCATTGACTTAACGTTTGGGGCCAAATCACCTAGCCTCTGCCTGCCCACGTCCCTGGGTCCAGCACTGTCTTGGTGACCTGGGAAGCAGAATTTCATATACACCTTCTCCCACAGGAGAAGTAAAAATGTGAAAGAGGTAGATGCAACCTTTCTAAGGGAGGGTGGTGGTAAAAGGAGGGAGCAGAGAGGGAAAGCACAGGGAAGAGCACTTGTGCCTGTCAAAGAAAAACTAAAAGTCCTGGGGAGCAAAGGAGATTGGCTTTGGCTTTGGCTCAAGATCAAAGCCTGGAGGTGGCTGTGGCTTTATGAACTTCTAGCTAAAAGCAGCAGAAAGAGGCTCCTGGTTTATAATGCTGATGGCACTGAGAGCTGCTTGCAAGGGTCCACAATTGCAGAAAGAGAGTGAGAGCCAAGGATGTGAGCTTTCCCATCACTCTGATTTTCACTTGGATGGGGAGAGGTTGGTGGGGTTCGAGTCTCATGTAACAGGGAAGACAATTTAGGTTATACTACCTCAATGACTTCATAAAGATCAAGAGGAAACACAACCACAACTGCCTATCTGGTTGAAGGAGGATCGGGAGAAGCTGCAAGATAGGGAAGAGGCTAATTCTTCACCAAGCTGTGTGTTCAATGGAAACATGCACTGGCAAGAAAGGAGAGTACAACTGAAGCCTAGAACATGAAATTGAACAAGTGGCTTTCTAAGGAAAAGCTAAAGGGAAGTTCCACATCTTGTTTCACAAATCACAGCAAGACATTGCAGCCACAGAGAAAGGAGTCAGGTTAATTCGTAATTAAGAAGGGACTTGATACTCTGCTGAACTACAGTTTGTGTAATTGTTGTACAGACACTGTTTTCTTGAGGGCGTCTACCTCTTTCAAATGTAGATGAGAATCACTGAGGATGTTCTCAAGAGAGGATAGCCTTCCATGGTGTTGAATCTTTGCCCAGAAGCCACTCCAGCCTTCTATTCATTCACAAATGCCCCAGTCTGTCAATCACTTACCATGCAGCCTAGCCATTGTGATAAATCGCTGGGATTGATAGGTTAGGAAGCACTAGATATGGTAAGTAGCATCAGTTGAAGCAGCACCTAAGAAGCTTCTTGGCATGATAGACATGCACCCATTTCAGGAGTTTCACAGTTCAGTACAGTTGACATTCAATTATTTCTCTCTCTGAATTTCTTACATACCAAAGGATCCTGGCAAAGAAACAAGGAGAAGGGCTCAGCTAACCCAGGAGGAGCTGGTTTGCATGTCTCTTTCCATCCTGAGGCATGGGAGAGCTTTTACACATTAGTATGTTGGTGCCTCACTGTGGCTTGGCTGGGATCAATGGCAGATGGCATAGTGGATTGTCTAGAAGAAGGACTAGCAATATAAGAAAATGCCTTCTGTGGCCAGTGATGCTGTGGCAGAGACCACTGCAGCTGTTCATATTAACAACTCACAAATAATACAACCAATAGGAAGGTTACTGTAAATTCATCAGGCAAATATTATTCAACCATCTGAAGAACGGCTTGACTAATGAAAAGGTTATTTGTGAATAATTCCAGAAGGATGATAACACATTGGAAAAAGTACAGAGAAGGAATACTGGGCTGATTAAGGGACTAGAAACCATGTCTTACCGTGGAAGACTCCAGGAGCTCAATCTGCTTGAACAAAGATCAGGTGAAGGGTTAAGCTGATCACAGTCTCTTCGTGCCAATATAAAAGCAGAGGTTTGATAAAGGAGGGCTGCTCAGCCTGGCAGACAAATAAATTAAACAATGGTAGAGAACTGAAACTGGACAAATACCGGTTAGAAAAGATCCCATGCTCTTTTAGAAGTGAGAGTCATTAAGCAGTGTAAGTAAGGCTTCTCATGGATTACTCCATTCATCAGTGATTTGAAAAGCAAAAAACCTCTCTGAAATCTCTGTATTTCCAAGAAAAAGCAAGTCAGTGTGATGCTGCAGCCTATGGTATGCAGGAGCTCAGACTCAGGATACCACTGGCTCCTTCTCACTTTGCAATCTTTGAACCAACTCAGAACTGGCAGCAGAAGACAAGGTGCTGAACACAGGGATACATCAATGGTCAGTGTTATTCAGCAAGGTTTAATTACTATGTTTGTAGTGACTGAGGAGATCAGTGGAAAGACTCCTAGTGACAACATCACCTTGAGTAAATCACTGTCTATAAGACACAGCTTCTCTTCCTTTGTTCTTCAAGGAGCAAAATCCTCTATGCAGATGCCTTTTGCCCCTTGCCCTGCCTTTCCCTTTGCCTTCCACTAGTGAAAGCAACTTAGCACTAACTCAGGAAGGATTTGTGAGGTTTAACTCACTAATGATTGCACAGTGCTTTAGAAGCCTCATTTGGGAGATCCAGCCTATTTGTGTGTGATGCTACTCACTTATTCCCTTAGACAAATGGAGGGAGGCACATGCATCCTCATATCTGGCAGCTACTGCAATAACAACTTTAAAAATAGATTTTGGCAGAGAATTAAAAAAATTAAAAGTGTCCTAACTTTAAAGGCTAGAACAAGGATTAGACAAGGCTGCTTGATCTGGTAATTCACAGGGAAATCAGTAGTTCCTTCACTCATGACTGCATCATTTGTTGAACAGAGTCACTGCCTGAAACATTTCCAGTTCCATGTAGCTTAAAAAATAAAAGCCACTCTTCTTGTGCCCAAATGCAAAGTCACTCTTTGGATCATGGGATAATGTCATAAGGGTTTGCATACTGGTGAAAAAGGCAGGTCAGCAAATCAGTTCAGCCTTCACCCCATCAGCAGATTTCACCTCTAAAATCATAACAAAAGCTGCCAGGAGGGAAACAGACCCACTGCTCAGCTGCCTTTCTTTGTGTATCTGCTTGCAACCAATCTTGCAGAAAGCTCACAGACTCTAGACTGAACATTAGTCGAGCTGAAATAAATATGAATGAACAATGGTTAGGATGTTCAAGAACTGACAGTTGGTAGTGTGGTAATGGAAGAGAAGAGAGGGAGTGGTGAAGACAGAAGTCCACGTGTGTGGATTCCTTTGACAGTGCTTTGCTGAAGTGTAATAATTCCTTGTACTTCTCTAAAGCTTTCCTTCCAAAATCCTCCAAATCCCTTACAGATAAAACTGTCTTTATCTTAGAGCTGTCAAGCAGTACAAACAGGGAAATGCAACTGTCCTATCTCAGAGGTACCAAGAGGTATAGAGAAAATTAACTACTTGAGACCATGCAGAAGGACTGTCTATTGTAAGGCACTTAACTAAAAGACCTAAACCACAGATCTCACACCAGCTACTGCTCATGGAAAGACTCCATCTGCTCTCTGGAATGGCTATAGTAGTTGGTGAAACTTTAAGTATCTAAGGTTCGATAGGATGAGGTCAAGACCTCAGCCCAACCTTTTTATGCTTTGTTTTAGCTGAAACCCCCTCCACAAAACTCACTGATGTCAGTGGGGAACCTCTCAAGGATGCAAATGAATTTGGAAGAAAGCCATACAGCTCAAGATCCAGGCCTTGGTAGCTAACACTTTGTTCTGGGAACTTCAGTTTAGATTTCCAAAACAGTTCAGTTCCAGGTACCAACCCACTGTCAGGACTCTCCTTCAGCCTGACTGGGAATAGGTGTCATCACCTGTGGGAGAGTCAGAGGCTGAGGACATGCAGCATTTCCTTAGTGACGGCTCTGAGCCATGTATATGAGTCAATTGCACATGTTTGCAGAGTGCCTGGAGTCCTGGGTGCAGATGCAGTGGAAGATGGTCTGTGTGTGCTGCCCCATTGACCAGGATTTCTGAATAGCCACAGTCACAGTGGAAAATCCATCATTCTGCTCAAGAACCTCAGCTACATCTACCTAATTCCTGTTCATCACCCAGTGAGTTACAGGCTTCTTCTGAAACAGGAGCAACTTCACAAGAAGCAAGGCAATGAACACAGCAGCAGAGCAGGCAAAGCAAAGATCACAGCAGAGTTATGGAAGATTACACACCCCTTCCATTGCCAACCACAGCTGTCCCTTTTCTTGAGAAAAAAATGAAAATTGATCACAGGGCCTTTGCTCTTTGTCACATTTCACGCTGTTTGACCTTTCTGCTCGGGAGTTCTAAGAATGAGAAAATGAAGTCAAGATTGGCAACTGGTATATTTGCTTAAAAAGGTTAAATGAAAAATTGCATCTGACTGAGTGAACCCGAGAGGCCTATAGCAATCCAGCCTCTCTAAATCTTGGGATTTTATTGAAAGGGGTACAGCTGCATCTGTTACGAACATATGCAGTAGGGAGACACGAATGCCCTATTTCTGAGCTTACTCTGGTATTACTAAAGCCCTTGGACACATAAGGGAGTACTCTCCATACAGCCTGGCACTCCGGAAGGACCACTAACTAACCTGCTCTCACTGCCACTCAAAGCTGAGTGTGTTCAACCAAGGAATCTTTCAGCTCCTTGTAAGCAGAACTCATCACTGCTGTACCTGAGCATCTCCATGCAGGCCCAAAATCAGGACCTCCAAGGACTTGCTGGTAGAATTTGGTCACAGCAGCATTGCAGGAGTGTGTACCCAGAAGCATCATCCAGGCTCTTACAGAGCATCTGACAGTTCTTGATATCAGTGCTGCCTAACACCAGGAGATTTGATGGGAAGAGGGAAGCCAACTGCAGAGAGACACGAGCAGGCTGTGCCTTTTAACTCTCTTAATAAAAGAGACCTTTGCTCTTTGCCCTGAAAGTTTTTACTCATATTCCTGGGAGGGACCACACAGCGCTCAGTCCTGGGGAAGAGCCACCCAAACATTTATAGCAGCTGGAGATGTAAGATACTATTTTGGCTGAAGAATGGGTTAGGATTCTTGTCAAGGTACCACTTAGTCACTGGTCTTAGCGTGCTGCTTTCTGAAGACAATGCAATGCTGGGTCTTGACTTCACATAAAAGGAGGGAAAAAGGAATCACCAAAAAAGCCTCAGCAGGGGATGTCTTCCATAGGGAAAGCGAAAAAAAAAACAAAACCAAACCAATAAATAAATAATAAAAGGAAACTGTCCACTGGGATGAAAATCTGAAACCCACTGAAACCCATAGACTTTTCTATGTCATTGACTTGATTTTTTAAATCAAATAATTAGAAAAAAAGAGACAGTAAAAAATGTTTACTTTTTCCCCCACCTTTTCTTTCTCCCCTTCCCCTTTTCTCCTGTGCCATCACTGAAAAGGGGGTAAGAGGAAAACTGACAATATAGCCTGGGTCCCACAGGCTTCTGAGGAGAGTAATATATTCTTTGTAGGAAGCCTTTCAAAAAGGTCCATGAGCAACTCCACATCTGGACATTGGAGACATTGAGCTCCCTCCCCGTACTTTCTATTCCTTAGGGAAATCCATTTGCTCCTGGGGTTAAGTGCTTCAATTATTAATCCAGGTATATAATCAGGGCTGAATACAGCCACCATGTGAAGCATGACTGCTCTCTCATCAAATGACTGCGACTATTCACCAAAAGGGCAGACAAGGTGTGACCTCTTCATGTTCCCATCTAACTCTGTTCCTAATTAAATTCCCTAAAGGCGAATTGATCAGCACGAGACCTCCTGTCAGACAGGTAAGTTGGTACAGAGGGGTTTTATTCTCCTTGCTTTCCAATTATTATTTCATGAAAAACACACCAGTTCTCAAACGTCTGGAATGGATCCTGAGCTACATATGGAAGCGGATGGTTTGCCAGTCCTGGATGCCACCATAACATGTACGTCACCATGCCTTTCTCAGTTGGTGACTAGTAGTTTGCAAAGTCTGGGTGAGCATGGAGTGATTTTACCAGACATGAGTGAGATGCTATGTAAAAGCAGTCGTATGGTGTTTGAGGTTTGTCTTTGTAACTGGCTCCAGCATTCAAATACACCTCCTCCCAAGCTGTTGTTTCCTACTCTGTACATAAATCTTCCATCTATTTAGCTTGAATTCTGAGTTTTTGCTATGAAAGACCTTATAGATATGAGATGTGACTGCCTAGAGAGGGCAGGCAGATAATCTCAGTTGTAGAGTTTTATTTTTCAGTGCTAGCTTTCAGGGTTTGCCCTTTAAAGCTATGACAGTTGTATATAAGTGGAAGTAATTTAGCCCTGGAGGGGTGAAATTCTTTTTTAAGCTCTCCATGTAATCTTAATTTGTTATTGCAAAAAGATCTCTAACCAGGAGCAACTGGGTCCAATCTGATGCTGAATTATAAATAACTAGAAATCCTGGGGCAGTGCTCTGCAGTGCCAGAGCTGTTGCCAGATGCAGTTGGCGTCAGATGTACGTCTAACTCGAATGCATCTGCCCGTATTTCACCCACAGGTATTGCAGACAGGAGGGCAGCTGGGGATGTGTCCTGCTGACTGTCCTGCAAGTGAAGCCTTCCCAGTACCACGGTGCAGAGGATCAGATGGGTTAGCACCCTACGAAACAAGTAGCTGTATCAATACAGAGTAGAAGACAGTCCCTGCCTAGAAGAGTTAAAAGGCTGCCACTGGTAACAGAGAAGTGCAATGACTGCCTCTGGTTGGTCAGCAGCTCAGAAAACCCTTGGAATTGATTTGGCTCTGCAGACACTTTAAAAACAAGTTTAATCCCTTTACAGCAAATCATTCTGGTTTAGTGCTGGCATGAAATGTCTTGACCACCATTTTATGGACAAGCATGAGGTCACTGCAGCCAGTACTGGATTATGTACACTTTTCAATGGGAGTATCACCATTTCAAAATGATGCAAGAGTATTTTTGTACTGAGGAAGCGGTGAGATCTTGTTACCCAGAACTAGGTCATCAGAAGCTAGTGCAGGGCAGGGCTGGGAATATCAACCTGCCAGCCTTCTCCCACTTCATCTGGAGAATGGCGAGTCATGTGAGAAAGCAGAATACACGGGCAGGAATTTATCTAAGGTCAGATGCTATGGATCACATCATCATCATGTTTGCATACATGACTCCTATGCAGATATGCCCCTTGGACACTCACTGAGGTTAGGCTAAATACTAAGGCACCCTTAAAGAACTGGAGTAGAGTTATAGGACCTTTAGGAAACAACAACTAATCCCTTACTGATCTTTACAGTTGGGAAGAGCAGTACTTCCCATAATGGGGTTAAAGCCCGTAGTGTAAGACTTATGAGGAAAAGGATGGTGAATGTTTTTTTCTGGTTCCTTCAGGTAGGACAACTTCTTGGTGAAAATATGTGGTTCAGTCTAGCTTTGTTTTGTGGGAAGTTCAGGAATATCTTGGTCTATCTAATGACATGGGAAAATGGCTTGTTCTTTGTCAGACAAGGAATATTTCCAGCCAGCTAGCTAGAGCTAACTTTAATTGATTTGATCTAGCAGTATGACAGCACTGAAGAGCTCAATGTGGGCTAAAAGGTGACGAGTGTACATATACATTCGTTGATCAACAGACCCCTTACAACAGGCCACCCGTGAATATTGTTACAGTCCTTATCTTGTTAACCTAATGGACTGCCTCCCCTTTACAGGAGGGAGACTGTTTCTTCATATCTGGGAATGTGACAGGGCAAGGCCAGATGGACAGTGCTTATGAAATAGAAAGAGGAAAGACAACGTTTTTGCAGAGACTATGCAAAGGTCACAGCATACACATAGTGCGTCATCAGGACTTGAAAATTGCTTGTATGTGTTTAAGTGAAACGGGTCTAGGGAGACTACAGCAGATGAAAAAACGTTTAGGGAACTAGCCAGAAACAGTTATGCAAGAGTCCAAGACTTCAAACAGATGTCTGCACACACTGCTGCAGAGCCTCATTTCTAGTACCTGTCCCTTTGTGATGGAACCTATTTTAAGTTTTCATCCCAGGTCTATCTCAATCCTGAGCTGTGCACTCAGAAATGAATGGAACAGTGCCCTGCTTAACTCTGTCTTTCTGCCGTCCCATCAGGTGGAAATGACTGACTGGCTTCAGAAGCAGAAAGGCATAGAAAAAGGAGCGATGATGCATTCAGTGCTTGCAGTGATGAAACCCTGGGGCCTTCTAAGCCTGGTGTTCTCAGATCAAGCAGCCATCAAAGCACATGACACTGCAAATTTATGTCCTGCTCCTCCTTCCCAGCTCTCCGCCCTTCATAAAATCCATCAATATGCCTCCTCCAAATTCCCCAGACACACGCTATTACCGGACACAATCAGCCAGCCAGCCATCAGTTACTGAGGTACAGCTCATAAGTAGCTCAGTAAAGAGCCTGCCGGGATAAGGGAGGGAACTGCTGTGGGTGTATTGTTACAGTCCCATCATTTCCCAAAACACTGAATGGGGTAATAACTTGTTTATAATGATGCATGACATCAAGGCAATGCTACACAGTAGCACTTGAGAAACAGCTTTGAACCCTATGACCTTCTTCCAAGTGAGAAAATCTTTAGGGATGCCATGGTATGCAGAAATCCCTATTCTTCTTCCTCCCTTCTGGTTCTGTAGAGAGTTACTATTATTACTATTATTATTATTATTATTAAATGGACAAGACCACATACATTTGCCATGCTTGAACCTGCCTATTTTATTTTCCTTTAGAGATGATTACTCTAAGTTGAAGATATTCCCTTGACAGGAAGTGATGGGAGTGATATATCAATTCTTCCATTTTTGACATAAAATGAACCATGTCCAGGCACTTGAGCTATTCTCCAATAGGAGGAAAATATTCCATTCCCTATCTGTGTCACACCATGTTCACATTACGTAATTATTCTCTCCCTTTTCCTTTATTTACCCTGGTTAAAGGTATCTGTCTTTACAGATTCACAGCTTGATTTTGATACACTCTTTCTTTGTCACAGCACCACAGCTAAATCCCTTTGTGCTACATGACAACCAACCAATCCCACCTTCCTTTGATAGCATACTCGGTATGCTGCCTGGTTGAATTCCAGGTTTCTCAGCAATAGAGAGCATTTGCTGACCAGTTAGCCTCGTATATTTTCATGTTTTACACTGTAGAAAAAATGAAGGCAATCCAAATTTTAGGGAGTTTGAGGGCGAGAAGCCAAGACAAATGACAACTGCTCCTGTTCTCCTGAGATATCTGCTTTAGAGATGAAATCTAACACACCTTCTATCCCACCCTCCTCCAGGCAGCTTCTTCCAAAGAAAGGAATAATGTCTTCAGCATCAGTGTGGGTGACTTATGTCTGGGGGACTAAAAAGTCTCAGGACTGAGCCCTGCAGATGACTCAAGCTGCTCTGTGTACAAAAGTCCACGCATAGAAGGCAAAAGCCTTGTTTTGTTGCCCCAAAAAGGGAAGAAGATTTAGAGGCTTGCTGAAAGCAAGCTAAAAACTTTCGATCAGTTTTACACATGTAGACAATGTTGTCTTTAGTGTCCCATATGGTCCCAGCTGTTGGCATAAGCAATGACAATGACATTCATTTCTTTTCACATATGTCCCATGCGAGTCCAATTTTTCAGCTGCCTGCTGATGGGAAGTGATATTCACCCAGAGAAAAGCTGTCTTTGAGGCCCACAGGATCCCAGATCCTGTGGAAAAAGTGTCAGTGGAGAGGATTAGTTGTACTATCACTTCCGGCTACTATCTAATTTTATCTGTGTATCACTGATGCCGAACGTCATTCTTTTTATCATGAGAACCCTTGACAAACAGGACTAAAAATAAAAAGCAAGAGCTCAGAGTTGGCACAAAGTGTGCTACATGGACTCCAATTTGTATAGCAGGAACTATAATCACTCTGAGACGTGCCCAAGCCCTCAGGCATCCCACAGGATTTCAGTCACTTGTTTACAAGGTGTTTTGATTTGCAGCTGTTTGACTACTGTGGCATTTCAAGAGGGGGTGGGTTGAAAGGATGTTGTTACTTTGGACGTTTGGATTGGGAAACGGGTATTGAAAAATCACACAAGAAAACAGGTGAGTGCTGTCTCTGTTCTCCCCCCCTTACATATGAGAGACGTCAGTGCTGGAGACAGGAGCTCCAAGCACAGATCCAGAGACTCTCGCTCTGGGAGGGAATAAGCAGGGAACAGGTAAAGCTCTGAAAATGGAGCCATGCCCTAACCTGTGCCACCAGAGCTCCCATTATCTGATCTGGGGGGACTAAGCTCAAGGAGGTAAGAAGGGAACCATCCAAGCCCATTGCTTTTCTGCCTTTTCTAACAAGGTTGCAAACAAATATATTGACACTGTGCCATGGACACCCTATGAACTGCGCTAAAAGCCATAACCAGCTCACTTCAAACAGGCCAGCAGCTGAAATGGATTTGGTCACTGGCTCAAACTGATTAAGCTCTTTCCATCATTCCTGCTCTCCTGACCTGGACAGTACCTCTTTCAGAGCTGCATTAAGCTAATGCCCACTTTCTTCTGAGCCCTCTTGGGATAATGGATTCAGATATGCAGAAAGAATGCAAAAATCCACCTGCTATGTGGGATGAGTGATGTGCCCGTGAGTGTTTGTTTAACACTGTGGACAACACGAATTCTACTAAGTTGTAACACGATGAGAAAGGGAAAGCAAGAGGAGAGGAGAAAATAGCCTGGCTTTTTAAAACTATGTCCACCGAGCTGTGTGCATTTTTGGCTTAGTTAGCTGTTTGCCTGTTTTTTTGTGGGAAACCAGGAAGGACATGTGGAACTTTTCCCAGGCTTTAGTGTGTTATTCTCTTGTTTCCAGCATTGGGTTTTGTATGTGTTAATTGACAGTAACTCGTGTGGAAAACAGAGTGCCAAGAGGATATTTACCTTGCAAACATTTCATCTGCTGCCCCACTCTCCTTTCCTGTGACTTTCTCAAGTGATGACTGATTTGAAGTGCCACACGCGCTTGAAGAAGCATCACTCCTGCCAACCTTGGGCACAAGCGCCTTGCCTGCCCAGTGTGTGCCAGCCTGACCACGCAGCCTTGGCACGGAGCAGCCACTCCTCACTTCCTGGAGGTAAAAGAATGCTTAGCCTAGAACGTAAAGCATAAAAATGGAAAGAATAAGTTAAGTTACAGCATGACAAATTGTTGTTTTTCTAGCTGAATCAAAACTCACCCTATGTTTGATTCTGAGTGACACCGATAGGTTTGGCACCAGCAGGTTCTCCACTGGAGACACGAGTGACTTCTCTCTAAGCAAGCATCAGAACTATCTAGGCTGGCATTACAGTTCATCACACCCCTTGCTTTCTTTAGGCAAAGTTGAAGGAAAAATGTGCATTTGCATTGCACATGCCACTGAAGATCCCAAAGTACACGACTTATCCTAGCCCACACAGCAAATCTGTATCACAGTCATGGTTAGAAATCCTGACTCTCCCTCTTTTCCTCCAGCCTGGATGCCTTGTCCCCAAGGTCAGCTATGACTGCAGCCATCAGGGCATGCTATGCTGTCACCACCTTGCCATATGCACCAGTTTTAGCCTCCCTGTTTTTCACCTATAGCTATGGAAAACTGCAGAAGAGGCTGCTAGAAAGGAAGCCGAAGATTGCTGCTATTCTGATCCACGGTGTCTATATTTATGCAGCCCTTGTCACAGCAGAGCAGAGAAAATGTCACTGGAACAGCTTCCTTTTTGCCAGCAGGCAAGAGGTTTAAAAGGAGGCAGCATAACCTCTATTTGATGATGTGTTTGTACAAATGTTTAACTTGCTATTTCATTTTAAAATCATCTTTAATGTTGATTTATATTCCTGGCAGTGAAGCCAGGAGGTTGGCAATCCCATTCCGTTTCAGTCTGCTCTCTGACTGAGGCAATAACGCAGATCAAAGAGAAGTCTTACAGCACTCACATTTTATCATCCTGACTGTTTTCAAGTTCTCACTCTGGTATCCACGGGCAGCTTATGTAACTACTAGATTTATACTTCTGAAGGCCAAATAGCAAAGTCTGAGATGATGTATCATTAAGAGGAAGTATTTGGAAATAACTGGATTGAAACAAAGGGAAACACATCAGTGAATGCTTGATGTGAGCTGTGCAGCTTTCCTTGAGACATCGCCTTCCTCCGCTCTTACAGGATCAGCCACTTGTTTTTATGCCACAGAATATCAAATTAGCTGCACGTTATTAAACATTCCGAGTCTTGCTTTCCATCTAAATGCATCATGCTGAAATTGCAATTGCCTTAGTAATAGCTAAATAATCTTGAACTGCATTGGTGCACCCAACGGGTGCGTACATCAATGGGTAATGGGGGAAGTAAGGCATAGGATTCTTTAGAGGATAACAACTTGTAGTTCTTTTCCTAACTGCTCAGAAGAACATGAAAACTTGCCTGGGTGCTCACTCGAGCCTCCCTGCCCACGGGTTTTGCACAGTGCCTCATAAATGCTGATAGGTTTACTTTCACAATGACAGATTGGACTGAGAGCAGCCCCAAGAAGAAAGGCTTGGGGGTGTTGACTGACAAGAAGCTCAAAATGACCTGGCAGTGTGTGCTCGCAAGCCAGAAACCAACCATGTCCTGGGCTGCATCAATGGGAGTGTGACCAGCAGGTCGAAGGAGGGGATCCTGCCCCTCTGCTTGGCTCTCATGAGACCCCACTTGGAGTACTGTGTGCAGTTCTGGGGCCCCCAACACAAGAGGGATGCTGCTCGAGTGAGTCCAGAGGAGCCCATGAAGATGCTCAGAGGGCTGGAACACCTCTGCTGTGAAGACAAGATGAGAGAGCTGGGCTGGTTCAGCCTGGAGAAGAAAAGGCTCCATATGAGGAGACTTCACAGCAGCTCCAGTGTCTAAAAGGGCTGACAAGAAATCTGCAGAGGTACTTTTTACAAGGGCACGTAGTGGGCTTTAAACTAAAGGAGGGTGGGTTTGGATTGGATAATAGGAAGCTGTTCCCTGTGAGGGTGCTGAGGCACTGGTACAGAGCGCCCAGAGAAGCCACGGCTGCCCCATTCCTGGCAGTGTTGAAGGCCACGTTGGACCCCAGGCTTGGAGCTCGCTGTTCCAGTGGAAGGTGCCCCCGCCCGTGGCAGGGGTTGGAACTGGTCCCTTCTAACCCCTACCATTGTGTGGGGCTGGACCCCGATCTGCTGCAGGCCGCAGGCAGGACCGGACAGGGCCCTGCTGCGAGACCCCAGCGCAGGGGCAGCCGCCCGGCCCATGGTGGTGTGCTAAATGAGTCACTTTGCAGTTCTTTTATTGAATAGAGATGAGCAAACAGCTCTGGGTGTGCGGGGGTCTCCTCTCCACCAACACGCACACCTCTTAACACATGCTCTGGGTTTATATTGAGCTCCACAAGTCCCTCCCGCATGCGCACTGCCTCCTGGGGGTCTCGGGCAGGGGTCTCGGGATGAAGTAAAGAGTCTTCCTCAGTAACCTCACAGACTTTTAGGGTTAAACTTTTC